>CAJQUW010009842.1:0-215757 GCA_907163375.1 Prostheceraeus crozeri
TGAATTGAGTTTTCCGAGTGAAGGAGGGGCCGAATTTAGTGAAAACTGATGCGTGGCAGCAGTAAGTCCCTGCGTGCGATCTCACAGAAGACGGGTAGGGACTCAGCCAACAAAGAACTCGAAAGAGCACATGCATTTCAGGAGTGGCATGCAACACTCGGAATTGAAAAATGGTTGTCGGCTAGTACTCGACATTGATCTGTTCGTCACGCTCACGTCCTTTATGACAGTGCCTATACATTGCAGGAAAATCATTGGTTTGTTTTTGAAGATGATATTTTCTGATTTAGCGAGTGAATAGGTACGAGTGTTTGGTCTATTCTGATGAATATTGACCTGGCACACACGATGATGCTATTTATTTGATGTGAAACGACGTTTGAGCTGAGTAATTTCAACTTGAAAAGTGGTTGCGCTGGAATTATTGTGTGATGTAGTTGAACTTGAATGAGTTTTCCGAGTGAGGAGGCCGAATTTAGTAAAACTGATGCGTGCACATAATCATGACGCCCCAAATTGTCTACTAGAAACATTGCATTTCAGGAGTGGCCAATGTTCATTCGTAAAACATTCACATAGCATTCAGAATTCATGGCTCCTTGCTGTATGTGAAGTTCAGGGCGGCCATTGGTCCAAATGCCAGCCCAAATCAGTAGAGTCGCACCACCTTGTACCTGGAGACGATGTAAATGTCTCGGAATTTCCTGATCAGATGTTATCCATAATCTCAATCGACCATCACTATCCTTCAGACGGACTGATGCCTCATCAGACCAGACAACCCGATCCCATTGATTTCGCCAGTGACAATGACTCATAGTCTCCTAGTCATGACCCTAGTTCTAGCAAGGCTGACACTTTGCCTTTTGTGAATGCGATCTCGTTATTGTTCATTTGTGCTTTGTATTGTTTTCAACCGGTAGATAGATTTCTAGCTGAAAGCAATCAGGAGTGCTGCCAACACCACCGCAACGAAGTCAGGCAGCTATGGAACATGAAGTCCAGTTAATCACATGTACATTGTTGTTGATGAATAATGGTGCTATACTGGCTCTGATTGACCGATTTTCTTTATTTTTGTTTTGCTTGATAGCGTTTGGCTTGTAGAACAACATATTACATAACAAAGGAAACAAATGTAATTTTATAAGAGTGAGGTATGATTTTGTGTAACATTGCTAAATGAAGATCAAATTATCTACTACTTTTTTATCTATAACAGGAAAACAACTCAATATTCATGCTTGAAATTTCCAACAATGATATTAGTAAGCACAACTGACAAATCTTCCAAATTTCGGAGAAATTCGTTCAAGTTTGGCGGAGTTAGACAAAGTTGAAGTTAAGGCGATGTTTAAGGGTGATCCATTTTTTATGAAACAATCTGTATATTCTAAGTTTTGTAAATTCGGGAAATGCATATGAGAGGGATGCTTTATCATAAGTTTACTACTAAATTGAGCAATTTTTGATATTTTCTATTTTAGTGTACATACACGGTTATCGCCGTGAATATTTGTCAGTAGATACACGGTTGTCGCCGTGAATATTTGTCAGTAGATACACGGTTATCGCCGTGAATATTTGTCAGTAGATACACGGTTATCACTTTTTCTTACAGATGTATGTATACCACGTAGCATATTTCAACACAAATAATAGACGGCAGTAGTTTCAATTAAGAATAGTCATAATCATGTTCAGGCTCCTTTTGCAGGCAGGTATATATCAAGAGAGTAAGGATAGCAATACATAAAAGAAAACCCATCAATCTGTTATAATCTTTCCGCACATGTAGCATGTGTGAAGGAGTACTACCTCAGTGTAATTTAAAACAATGTCGTAGCTCAAACAATTCTACATGTATTATATAATCAAAAAATTGAACCACTTGGTAAAGATAATAGTTCAATGCGATAGTGAGTCATAGAAAGAATGGTAGTCACTCGGAATAACCAGTTTCATTCAACTCCTGCAAATGTTTGTATTTGGCTGCGGATATTTTCTTCGCGTTGTCGTACAGTTGGGTTGGCTGAGATACTATCGACGTATCTTCTCCTCTTTTATCCATGAGTACCCACATGTCATCAAAATTAAGTTTGAAAGAGATTCTGCCATTCGACTCGTATCTCAAGGCTCTTATGTCAACAACTTGCGGCTCTCCAACACGTTTTCCAGGTCTTATGCTACGAAGTGAGGCAATTTCAGAAAAATTCAAAAAGAAGTCATGATCTACGTATTTTGAAAAGTACGGCTTAGGCTTTGATCGAGATTCCTGAATATAGCGCACGTGATCTGCTGGGCAGTAAATATCCTTATTTTTAAGGCATCGCTCGATAGTGCTGTGGACACTGTCCACTTCCATCTGCGTGTGCCCACGCTCAAGAACTTTTTGGATCACAGTTTTATTATGTGTTTGGGAGAAAAGTGACAAAGCTTTTGCAATAGTCACATTTCTGTTCTGATAAGTACAGCCGTCAGAATATATCACTCATCAGAACTTAAGAAATCATATAGGCCTTACAGCGAATGAATTTGCTTCATACGACTCCTTGTTCCTCATGCCAAACGTAGCATGTTGTATCTTTAGTTATGCAATCATAAATAGCAAAATTGTGGACACACAATTTTGTTGGTGTTTATTTTTTTTATTTTTGTGCGTACAATTTTCTACATTGCTGACGCTTTTATAGATGGGGAAACTAGAACTGCTTGGAGATCCATCGTTAGTATTCGGATATTTGTGTTATTTGAAGCAATCTCTTTATCTTTTGTTTTCTCAGTCTGTGCCTTTTCCTTTTTAGCCCTATGTGCAAGATAGTCATTTTCCGATAAATCGCACTGATCTTTCCTGGGATGGAATATGGCCAAGTTTGCACCATGAAATTCATCCATAAACACTTGACGAGATACAATAACATTTCCCATATTTTTGCAGTGGTTCACATTGCTATTGTAAAGATGCAGGTGGCTAGTAAATATAGGTTCTAAGTATTTCTTATTGATCGACTTTCGACAATAATGTGATGGAACTGATGGTAAACTGCTCAGGAATTCCCTGACGTTGGAGCGGCCAAGAGAAGAAGGACTTTGTATTATTGAAACATCAGAAGTGGAAACAACGATCTCATCGAGTCTCGTCTTTGAATACGTTCTTATGAAATAGTCTGTCAAACCAGTCGTATTCAAAAACATTTTCTTGCAAACTGACACTAGTTGGCCATTAATTTTTAGATGATATTCGCTAGAAAACCTTTTACGCAGGATATCATTTGAGGTTGTCCTCCGTTTAACCTTGTTGACAGAAACTAGTGATCGTACAAAAACATTTTTTGTTCCCAATTCATGGACCAAACATCCTTAAAGACAGCATCTCTGGCCTCATCAGGAATACTTGAGCAGCGTAAAGACCAGCAAGAACAGCGACTTTTTAAAAATCTAGCACATTTTACGTCTGGCTCATAAGTTGAATTTGTCGTGTCGTACTTCCTTCAAATATACTCTTCACCTCTTACCCGCTTCTGTTTATTAACATTTTTTGCCCAAGACCTGTCACTCTTCGCTCGTTTTGCCTTAGGCATGGAGTTTGTTTGCATGGTAGTGATACTTTGGCCTACTGGAATTATATCGAAATCGATGGAATCGTCAGAAGGACTGGAGTTTGTTGTAATGTTTTCAGCGCTGCTACTAGCTTTTCCTTGAATCTTATGAGAGATCTCAGAGGAGGCTGATCTGACTGCGACGCTACCCACACCGTCCAATGCAAGATTGTGATTGATATATTCATCTGGATCCTCTGTATTTGAATTGGTTGATTTCTCCTGTAATACTCGAGATACTTTTTCTTGGTATTTCTCCCGAGCCAATTGAACCATTTTCCAACATTTTTTGAAGACATCTAAAAAGAAAGCAAATTGAATTGATTATTCATAAAGCAAAAACGAGTGCTGTGTAGTATAGGCAAGACAAAACCAGGCAGCAATAGGTCCTTATAATGTAGATACTCTCTAGTACTTTACAGTAACGGCCTTAACAGCATTTCGAAATTGTTTGACAGGATTTTCTATTCCATTAAAGTTACGTTAATGTTCTAAGCACTCATCAGCTAAGTAGGCTATTCATAATATGAATTTGACGTCAAAACAAATAAACAAGAATACATATTTTCATAAATTGTAAGTTAGAACATCTGTAACACAGAATGCATGTAGTTATCAACAAAATTAATTGTAAATATAGTATCGTATTAGAAATAATTATTTATTGAATCATGATTGACTTCTTCACTTGTCGTATCTAAGCAGAAATCATATCAGCAAGCTGTCTTAAAGTGGTGATTGCATTTCATATATAGGTATCTATAGGCCTATACAAAATTGGTTGAATAGCAGTTGAGTGTAGTATACCTACAGTGCAAACCAGAATGATATACTCTAAAAGATGAAAAAAAATATGTAGATTATATGGATACTTTGCAAAGTTTCTAAGGATCCCTGTCTATTTGTACTCAAAGCCTACCGCGTTCATCTTTTATCTAACCATAGGTCTTTAAGTGGATAGGCTTTACAGCCGTATTGTAGACTCTTATGTACAGATTGTTTCATAAAAAATGGATCACCCTTAAACATCGCCTTAACTTCAACTTTGTCTAACTACGCCAAACTTGAACGAATTTCTCTGAAATTTGGAAGATACGTCAGTTGCGCTTACTAATATCATTGTTGGAAATTTCAAGCATGAATATTGAGTTGTTTTCCTGTTATAGATAAAAAAAGTAGTAGATAATTTGATCTTCATTAAGCAATGTTACACAAAATCATACCTCACTCTTACAAAATTACATTTGTTTCCTTTGTTATGTAATATGTTGTTCTACAAGCCAAAAGCTATCAAGCAAAACAAAAATAAAAAAAATCGGTCAATCAGAGCCAGTATAGCACCATTATTCATCAACAATAATGTAACTTCTACATGTGATTAACTGGACTTCATGTTCCATAGCTTCCTGACTTCGTTGCGGTGGTGTTGGCAGCACTCCTGATTGCTTTCAGCTAGAAATCTATCTCTTACCGGTTGAAAACAATACAAGGCACAAATGAACAATAACGAGATCGCATTCACAAAAGAGGGCTCTGGCCGTCCACGCAAAACATCCAAAAGTAGAGACCGCCTAATTTTGAGATTTGTTAAAGTTGATCCAAGTCTTTCGTTAACTGAGATGGCTGCACTAGACTTTTACACTAGACATTTACATCGTCCTCGGGTACAAGGTGGTGCGACTCTACTGATTTTGGCTGGCATTTGGACCAATGGCCGCTCTGAACTTCACATACAGCAAGGAACCATGAATTCTGAACGCTGTGTGAATGTTTTACGAATGAAGATTGGCCAAATGACAGATCAACTTGGTGATCCATCGACTTGGTTATTTATGGATGATAATGCTACGTGTCATAGGAGTAGTAGAGTCAACTTATGCAAGTCTCAGTTAGGGCCTAGGACATTATCTTGGCCAGCTCGTTCTCCTGATCTGAATCCCATAGAAAATGTATGGAGTATTCTAAAACGTAACGTTCGTCGTTCACTCCTCCCTACAGATGGCGTATCACAACTTACGTCACTGTTAAAAAGAGAGTGGAGAAAGTTAGATCAGTCAAAAATCAACGATATCATCGAATCAATGCCTAGATGAATTGGTAATGTCATTGACAATAAGGGTAGGGCCACAAAATATTAGCTTCTTAAGAACCGTTACTGTATCATACTTATGTTTTACGAGTATTTAGTCAAATTTTAGGATGATCCACTTTTAATGAAACGGACTGTATTAGCAGACACATAACCAAGTGTCTGATACACAGAATTAGACCAGTCGTGTTTTCTTCTGTTTGACTAGAAAGGAAACATTGGAACATGTAACGTTAATGAAATGGCACCCTGCTGACATAATACCATAGCAATCGAACAATAAGCAGCCAGTTCAGCATTAACAACGCCAAATTGTGCGACGTTTCAGTGTCTGTTATCAACCGGATCACACAGCAAAGAGACACAGTCGATTTCAAGTTCTACGGAGAAGTTTGTGAACGTTTTTTCGTGCACCTGCTAACTTTTTTAATAATGATTGGAGGACTCGACATTATCGAGAAAACTTTTGCGCAATAATCTGAATTCTTCGAATCTGAAGGAATCGTGGCGATCGGAGCATTTTGAAGGAATTTAGAGCAATCCGCAAGCGACGCACGACTATTTTTCCTATCTCTATAAGGTATTAAAAATTTCTTTTTGCCCACTTAATAAGTTCCTGCATGTGCCATTGTTTTGAATCAGTTTGCACTTCTAGCAAAGTGATACGGTTAAACTATCTAATTCTGTGGTCTGATAGTTCAAGAATTAATCAAATTAACACTTACCAGACCGAACGAGAATTACTGGTCACCAGCATCAAATGCCAAAACAACTTGAAATGAAGTCAACTTTGAATATAGTAGCAACGTGTGTATCGAATACTGTATTGCTCTTCAGATACTATGACGTTGATGTAGGGTGCAAACAATAAATGATGACTCACGATCGCTGTGATGTCGTGAAAGTGGTTTATGAATTATGAGATTACTAGTCTTTAGAAGCGACCGCACGAGCATAGTTTGTCATTCTTTGATTCATGGTTTTGTAGATACACGGTTATCGTCGGACAACTTTTAGTGCAAAGTTGAATTGTGCTATTAGAGAATTGTGAAATTTTCCAAGTTCCCGTTAGCTTTTAGACTTAATGTCATAATACATTGTGTAAAAGGTGTAAAGGATTTAGAAAGTGCAAAAAAACGAATTTTGAAAATGTTGTAGATACACGGTTATCGTCGGACAACGACGCATTGTTTTATGATAGCTTTCATTTTGTGTTTTTTTTGATAGAAAATTTCGACTTTGCCTTGATCGAAACTGTTTGTGTATATATTGCAATGTTATACATCATTTGACACAAAAAATCGGGTTTGGAGTACTTAATGGCAAGAGCTTCCGTAATATACAAAATAAAATCATGATTGGTGCGATATTTCACTTTAAGACACGACTTTACATCGGCAGAACAGCTACAAATTTGTAAGTGACATGTTGCAGCACTTGGAGGCCTCTTTGAACGCGGAGCACATTTCGCATCGTTTGAGAGCCACCTCGGAATATGATCCCTTATACAATCTTCAAGGCATCTTACAAATGCTTCCATCCACAAGTATACACGCAAGCTCATAGATAAGGCTGTGGTGGAGCATTGGAGGCATTTTATCCTTGTGAGATGCAATAGGGATCCGACAAGTAGTGAAAGGCAACATTGGCTGAGTATTAAGAAAAGAAAACGTTTAACGAGCAAAATCCTTTGCAAATAATTTTGCTATAGCCTGACAAAAATGGATATCTTTTTAGGA
Source organism: Prostheceraeus crozeri (assembly GCA_907163375.1). Classification (NCBI taxonomy): domain Eukaryota; kingdom Metazoa; phylum Platyhelminthes; order Polycladida; family Euryleptidae; genus Prostheceraeus; species Prostheceraeus crozeri. The sequence goes on from CAJQUW010009842.1 coordinate 7,428, forward strand.
CCCATAGGCTTCTCAAAGTTGCGGCTCAACTTCAAAATGTCGTCAATGAAAAATTGCGGATAGCCATTTTCTAACAAAGTTCTGAAGTTCTTCGCCAAAACAATTTGGCCTGCTCGTGACACTAAAGAGGGCTACCCTTAATAACAGCAAGGGTCAATACTGAATGACAAAGAGAATGACAACCATAAAGTCAATAAAGGATACCAGCACCCTTAATTACCCAGCCTCACTCGTCAGACCCAGGAATCGAACTGAAGGCCGCGGTGGAGACGAGCTCGCACTTTCTTCACTAGGTCACGCTGATGGTGCAAAAGGAATGCGAGTGAAGGCAGAGGTTATCTCCAAATGATATCGACAGCTTATTGTCCTACAATTATTGACAGAATACTAGTGGAAGTGTGGATTAATTCAAAACGAAGACCCACGCTGGAACTTAGCAAGTGGGCAAAAAAGAATTTTTTGAAACCATACAGAGATAGGAAAAAGTCGTGCGTCACTTGCAGATTGTTATAAATTCCATCAAAGCGCTTCGATTCCCACGATTCCTTCAGATTCAAAGAATTCAGATAATTGTGCTCAAGTTTTTTCCATAATGTTGGTCCTTCCGATCGATATTAAAGATGACATGGGAACGAAATTGGTTCACCTGATGATTTCACCACCCTCTTCTCAGCATTCCTTACTGAACGTAACTTCGATAACGACATAGAGGACAGCGATGTGTGACCGAATTGATGTAACAACACCACAGAATTAAATATTTTGTTTATCTGCTTCGGTTTGCTAGAAGTGTGATTAATACGAAACTGACGGCACATAGAGGGACCTATTAAGTGGGCAAGAAGGAATTCCTAATACCTTACAGAGATAGGAAAAGAAGTCGTGCGTCGCTTGCGGATTAATGTGAGTTCCAGCAAAGTGCTTCGATTGCCACAATTCCTTCAGATTCGAAGACTTTAGATCATTGCCTACAAGTTTTCTCCATAATATTGGCCCTTCCAATCATTATTAAAGAAAGTAGCAGGAGCACGAAAATTAGTTCACTTGATGATTTCACATCCTGCTCGCTGTATGCATTGCTCACTGTATAGTGCATACATTGAATCGAAGCCAAGACAGGGATGTGTGTTTTGGTGTGTGCGAAGTGACATCACAGCACGCACGCATCTCTCACTGGTTCTGGTGTCCCCTGCTGACAGCTTATTGTTTGCCATTTCCAATAGCAAGCCATACATGAATTATCCATTCAAGAAGGAGCAAGTTGATGTGCCATTTCGACATTAAGGTTGCATACAATTCTTCCTTTCTAGGAAACCGAAGCGCGCGCAGATGAATCTAATTCTGTGAACAACACACATGCCACACCTGGTGTCCAACAGCCGACTGGCAACTTTTTGTTTGAGTGTGTGACATTTCCAATAGCATGCGATGTACGACTCCTCCCGTCTTGGCAAAATGGTGACGGTACGATGTCCTTCATACGGTGGCGAGTGGTGGCGGCATTACAACCACATCATCTTCCCTATTACAAATCAATCTCTTACTGCATTTTTTGATAGCAAGAATCACTAAACTCGCACCTATTACATCTGTAGAGAAAAGTATAGTGCTAAAACTGTACCAAAAGAACAACTGTTGGAGAAAACCGGAGATAGCGGACATTGATGATTTTTATAACCCTCGATCTCTTAGAGAAGTGACCTCTTTGACTGCTGTTTTTGTGTTACTTTTCTGCAAGCTTGGGTTCATTTAACTTTTGCTCTTCTGATTATGTTCACAATCTGTATAAAAAGCTTATACATGATGCGAATATCACATATTTTTAAAAATGCAATGAAAGGGTCTAGATAAATATATTTGTGCAATAAGCCTACATGTCATTAGAGGTCAAAATAATGAGAGCAATATCTTGATTTTCTAGTTCTTTTGCATTTTTCTTCAATGACTCAGCTTTATTTAGCTAAATCAATAAGAAATCATGACAGAAAACATCGATAAATTCATGTCAAAATTGTGAATTTGACAATACCGGAGCTTTGAATTGAAAATCCATGCCCACAAACGCAATGTCATGCAAAAAATATGTTCTGCATATTGTTTTTTTGCCCCCTAGTAAATTCATATGGAAGGACTCAATACAAGAGCTCTTCAGGTGAATGCACTGAAAATACTTTATTGAAATGTAGGTTTTCAGTTTCGTTGATGCTATCTAATATTATTTCATATTATTTTATCATGATTCAGTGCAATAGAAGGAATGAATGTTCTTCCAGTTAAAATTATTTCAATTATGTTGGACAAGTAGAAATTGCTTACGACGGTCAATGGTAAAGGCCCTCGACGGTCAAAGAGTTAATGACTCATCCGCTTCTTTGGCCCACTTTTGACGTGAAACTTTTCCGGTGAAGGTCACCAACTTAGGTAAGTCTTTAAGGTAGATAAGTAGTTTTATCAGCCATTCAGAATGAAAGTTCATGATACTTCTTTTAATTGTCTGAACGCACGCTGCATAGCTTCAATGGTGTCCTAACATAATTTCAACAGTTTACATTTATTAGGCTTATTCATATGACGTTTTCATTTAAACATTGCGATGTTCCGACGTGGAGCTGCTATTTTCATATCTCTCCAACTTTTGTCAATCGTCCACCAATGCCGGAGTTCTGAAGGTGAAAGTAAATGTCCTTTTGCCAACAAACGTGGCAATTCAAAGGGATTTGGTGAACATGCACGTCAGTGGCGTCGAGTTGAGTCCCGTTATGACAAAATTACTGCAGAGGAGTTTTATGATCAATATGTGCGGAAGTCAGTTCCAGTTGTTTTGAGAAATAGCATTCATGATTGGCCTGCGTTTGCAAAATGGCCAAATCTGACGCATCTGGCAAGTATATCAGGAGAGTTAGCCTTAAGTGCTGATTGGAAGAATATTTACAACGAGCATGAATATTTGCGGGTTCATAGTGTCCGTCGCCAGGTGACCATGGAAACCTTTATCAAGAAATTCAATATAGAAAACACATACATGGACACTGTACTATATCCAGCACTTTTAAAAGAAATGCTGTGGCCTGAAATTACCAACTGCGAGTATTTTTTCAACAAAATGAAATCTCCATCCTTCTTCTTCAACAGCGGGAAAAGCAATACTGATATTCATATCGACGACTGTGAAACGTTATTCTTCCAATTTGCAGGGAAAAGGATATGGGTAATGGTACCCCCTGAAGATGCAAAGTACATGTACGCAGGACAGGACAACTTTCCATTTCATTCCGGTATATCTGCCATAAACCAACACAAAGTCAATCTAAGCGCATTTCCAAAACTGAGTAATAGTAGAATATACGCAGCTGTTGTTAATCCTGGTGATCTAATTTATGTGCCCGAGGGTTGGTTTCACAATGTCAGAGCAAAAGGAAATCCCAACATAGCCACAACTATCTTTTTCAACAGTGGATATTGTACAAAACTTTTTCCAGAGACAAGTACAATCGCTGAATACACTGATATTTGTATGAAACATCGAAACGCAATGCTTCCTCGAAAAATCGAATGTAAAGGAAAACTAAGCCCAACGACCACTTGGAACGATGTATTCTCAAAGTATGGAAAAACGAACAAAGGCATAGAATCGGTCAGAACTGACAGTATTTCTAATGTTCACTCACAGTTCCGCTATGCCAGAGGTGCAATAAAGAAAATGTGGGACAAATCCAGTCTGCCAGGCATGATTTTGCAAGGTGAGATGCAATCAATAATCAATAGCCGATTTGACAAAACACAAAGTGTTCTCCAACTTCGCTACAGATTCTTTAATCCAAAGCTTTCTGATGTTTCTCCACTGGCTGAGCATCTACAAGAGTTCAAAGTCCCCCGATCTAAGATCTCGTTGATGCTGACTGTTCCACATACCATTTCTGGATTGGGAGCCTCTGCAACAACTGAATGGTTGACGAATGCTTTGAGCCGTTTCAAACTTTATCCAGTTGAAAAGATCGACGTAGTTCTCATGGAGTTTCCACCCTGTATTCCATCGTCCCCTAAGCTACAAGACTGTGATCGCAACAGCCAATTGACAAAGGAGCGTCTTGCGTCTTGGTCGGTGTTGGAAGATAATCTTCAAGCTGGCATGATCCGCTTTATTGGTGTCAAGGATATCAGCAGAAAAGAATTGATCGAAATGTCAAAACATAATAAAAAGAGAATCTCCTTTGTATCACTGCGCTTCGATCCATTTTATCAACAGCCACGTTTGAGAGTAAGAATCTACAAGCTTGGAGCCACGGCTATAGCTCACAGTGTTATAGGTAGTGGTTGGGTCCGTGATGGACATTTAGACAGAAATCCCTTATTTGATCATACTGACTTACTATTTCCTATCTTTGAGGAAACACAATCAGTCTATAACGCCCTCTATGCTTGGGCTTTGCGCAAAGGACTGTTTGTCATCCCGGAACCTACTGACAGAGCATTGGTGGCTGAGATCAACTACGAAGCTGTTATCTATCCTACGTCTGAAGAAGTCAGAAGGGAACTTAACAAACTTGACAAGCGAAAGTAGGATGATTGCTCACTGCAAAGATCCTTATGAATTTTATGATACATGGTCGTGCTGAATAAAATGATATTCTACGAAAATGGTTTATTGTTTCTGTAATTTAACAGACGGAAAATAACTGCCTTGTTTGAATCTTGTTGGAATTGGTTGAATAATAAACAAACATATTTCAACTTCTTGTCGTCATAAAAATGTCTGCCTACCTTAACTAATGAGCTTAAAAATATCATTCTATATAGCATTGCATAAAAAATATTTGGTTTTTGAATACAGGATTATCAAAACACACTGCATTTCAAACATAAGCTATTACAGACATCAAGTCCGAATTACGTTTGGCGAAAATTAGATTTTGAGTAGCGCATATAATTTATAGTATAGGTTCCTTCAGAATTTCGTTCTTTCAGGACTTGTGTTTGGTGAGCACTAAAAAATAAGTATCTGGTGAATCAAACCAACATTTAGGCGGTTGCACATTCAGCATGCAAAGGCTGATTAAGATATCTAATTGTTTAATTACAGAATGAAAATTGTAGAATTGATCATTCGATTCCAGCACTCGATTGGCATATTCGAGTCTCGAATCAACATTTTCTTTGCTTTGAAACAAGAGATTTGTAATATGTCACTAGCGGGGTTGTAAAACCGAATTTTGAATATTTTCATTCTCTGTGCTTGCAAGCATATTTTATAAATGCGCCATTTTTTTGAGTTTCAATTTTGAATCCAGCTGCCGATGAACATGATAATGTTGAAATATGCCTTGATGTGTTGTTCAAAGTAAAGACAAATTGTGTCAATTGAACAGGTAATCTAGGTATTCTTGGTGTTATCTGGTTGAATGATCTTCGTTGGTAATCACATTTTGAGCCTATTTCTGAGCTTTTTGCTCACAGATTGCATTGTCTTAGATGCTGAAAAGTTTTTTTGAGCAAGCCTGATTCTTTCTTTTGAGATCACTTCGTGAGTGCTGTGGTCCACTTTTTGTTGGTATGCCGAAATGTCTTTTACATGACTTTGAAAAGTTACAGCGGCGAGCACATAGAATAATTTGTGGTATCGAGTGTGAATTGTCATGTTTGGAGAACCTTTACATCAGGATACTCAAGTCATCAAAGAATCTTTTTGACAAATTTTCATCACCAACACACCCCTCGCACAATCGGCGTCATCCTGTCAACCTTCGAACAGTGCGCACAAATCTACCGTTCTCGAATACCTCGCGACGAATTAGCTCATTCACTATCTGTTCAATCTGTTCTATTTCTTTCTATTTCTTAATCCTGCTGCCTTTCCCCCGACTTGTTAGAACGGTGGATGGAGAGGTCTTTCAAGAATTTGAGCTTCTTTCATGCAAATACAAGCAGCAGGCTGATATAAGCACACTACATGCATGTACCGTACATGCAGCTTCCGAATAGCACTGCAGGTGCTCTATTTCACACATCAAAATAGACATTTGGGATTATTGCTTCTTAGCGTATTTCCTCAAATAAACGACGCCGCCCTCCAAAAAAACTAGAAAATAATGACATTGCTGTGGTATAATCTTTTGGGTGAACAAGCAAGGACTTATTTATCAAACGACACTGGAATTACGTCATCCGATCAAACACGTCATTTATGATCGTTCTTCCATTGTGTCTCTTTCGTCATTAAAAATCCATCCCGACCACAGACACTTCTTATTAGGACTCTACATTCACGATTTATTTTGCCAGCTAAACCATGATGCGGGTGTGTTTTGATGCTTGCTTGTTTGTATCTCTATGATGTCCTCTGAGGAAGAGATAAAGATAAAGGCTGAACTATTAATGCTGCTTCAAAGATATCGAGAAGCACGTAATGCTAATGATAAATGTTAACACACGCTGAAAATGTTGACTTCTAAATCTTGTAATTTGCATCAGAATTTACAATGCTAAAAGTTGAACTCGAAAAAATCACCTGCCATCAATATGAAAGCGTTCTTCGGCTAGTCATCGCACCAGAATGACTTTTACATGTTATGTCACAGCCGGAAATTTCCTTTCTTCACATAATAAAATCATTCTTAGTGTAAACACAATTTATGATATGGCAGAAGGCGGGAGGACCACAATTCAATGCGAATGTAAAACTGATTCAATTCTCTCCCGATACGTTTAATGCCAAGTAAAATGAATAAAAAATAAAAAATATCGTCAGACGTTTCGGGTCCAGACCCTTTGTCAATGGCAGAACACTTAATAATCTCTTCTTTTTTTTAGTTACGACCTCATTAGGATTATTATTATTAGGATTATTAGGATTATTAAGTGTTCTTTCAGAAATTTTTGAAACAGATTTGAAATTTGAGTTGTTGGTGATCCAATAGCGACAGTTGTGTCTGTTGACCTAGCCACTCAGATGGAAGTCGATCTCGTTCTTCCAACCTTTGTCGGCAATGTCTTTGTACGATTATCGGAGACTGAAAGACTTCAGTTCACACTATGTTGCTATCATGAAGAGTCTTCTGTTGTGAATCTTTCACTCATCATTGAACTCATTAATGTCGCTCAGTTGCTCTTTCAACCTGCAATGAGTTTGTCATGATTGATCGATGACTCATTGAAATTTGAATGTTACTTGATTGTGAAGTTGTTGGGCAACACAACACATGTCTGAGTGGATCATTGCTACATCTTTCGTTCTTTCAAACAAGACTGGCATAAATATACTTGACTTTTATAGAAAATGGCGCAATGTTTTAGAGCATACAGAGAAAAAAAGAATTTAAGATAAGTCAAGATTTTTTTCAGAACAAATGGGGTATCTTCACCTTCAGAATGACACATGTTGCATTATGACATGTTCATTACACGCTCTGAATACTAGTAAGCTATATACATATATCCACGCATTCGAGGGCAAACATGCTGCTTTGATGTAATGCTCGCTATATTCGGAATATTACCATCTGTCCATTCCGACACTGTCACGCGCTCATGCCATGCTATGATATGATGGCCTTCAGATGCCTCCCACGTGGACATAATCCACTTCTTACGCAAATGTACTCACAGCTTCCAATAATATACACATAATGAAATTTAATTCCAAAAATGATTAGTCAAATAGTCAAAATTGTTCTTTCCTGTCCCAATATCTTACCCAGAAAAATACTTCGAAACTTGTGTTATTTCTCGCAGAAATCGCCTTTTTCTGTTCAGAACGCGCTGATCTTTAAATCCATTAATATATAAAGTAATTCTGAGGGAAAGGACTATGCGAGCGTGTGTGTGTGTGCGTCAAGGAAGCTGATTTCCCAGATAGCTATCAATATTAGTGTTCGTTTTGATAGACATGATTGCAAACACAACAAATCAAACTAGAATGTGCATTAGCACAGTATACAACATGCTTCCAGTTAGGATGTCAAATAAAATTATCTTGATAATCGGCTGCCCGGGTCCGGCTCCTACTCTGTTTATGACAATTTCAATCGACCTAAATGGTCTACAAAAATATGACTGAAGCACATCTCTCACTCACTCACTCACTCACATACGGATTGCAGCCATCTGCGTGGTCAGTCATGGGGCAGTACCTGACAACACAATATTCAGTCATGAATGTGTGAGCTGCATGATATTTACAATGAGGATACCGCTGATGCAGGACCTGTCATTGTGCACGGAGTTAGACTGTCAAAATAAGACAAGATTTCGATTTTGACTATTATAAATGCACTATATACATCTATCTCTTCTCAATAAGACACAATTTTGAGGAATCACAAGTAAAATTCACTGACGCTTTGAATCGACATTGAATCGACATCTCTGCATTACAGCTTCATTTTTTAATTCAGCATTTCTTGAAGTATGTGACTTAAATTGTGAAAACAGTAGGCCTACTGGCCTACATTTTCCTGTCATTGCATCACTCAGATATATTACTTATTGTGATTAATGCGGTTAATTAATACAGCTCATTTATCGTAGAATAGACTGTTAAACAAGTCCCAGGTCGGCGTCATCTAATTCGTGTGGAAATTACACTTTTGATCCAATGAGCCATTGACCATTCACAGTTCACAGAGTTGCTCAGCTTATAAATGGCCTACTGTGCAAAGTCCTACTACGGAGTCAGCCTCATTCGGAAAGATTTCCTTATAAAAATTTGTAAATTGCTTAACTCGGGTTTGCGTCTGGTCATAAAATTCAGTTTTCTAAAAACGTGCTACAGAATCTGTGACATTTAATTCTGAAAGAAATAATCAAATGAGACTGTGTGGCATATGCGGGGATGGTCTACCACTTGAGATCATGTCATCCATGTACAGTTATTGCATGATTACACCTCATACGCCGGTAAACCAAGTGTTAATTCCTATGTGAAAATCATTTGTTTCGTTCATGTCCATTGTAGCCTTCACCATCGACAACGATTGATTGCATCACTTGGAGATGCGTTCCTTATTATCATCAACTATCAATCGTATGCTGAAAGTGATTTTTATGAGCTTGTAGACTCGTTCATCCAAAATTCGATGAAAAATGCCGAATGTTTGATCTGGTTGCTAAATGATTTCCTCACTACCCTGCAAAAGCCCTCTGCTAATCAAGCAAGTTTGCAGGGTTCATGCATCATTGCATGAGCATGGCTGCTCATGGTGGAACAAGTCTTCATTATTGCCATCTATGATGTGATTTTTAATCATTTTTTTATTCCGCCTCCACTTTTAGGAGAATTGTTTCAGCGCCCGCTTCCGCCTCAAATGATCACACATGCTTTATAAATACACATTCGAAATTCCGAATAATTTCTGAACTGTTGCTTACAGTTTATATGCACATCAATTTCAACACAAATCACTCCACTACTTTTCACTTACCACGCATTGTTGTAGCAAGAAAATTATATTAAAAATATGAAAACTTGCAAATATATGAAAAATTAATGTTGAATGTTATTCATTGTTAGCAGTTTTTTCAATGATGGTTGTGTTACGGAAAGCGCAGCTTGTATCTATATAATGCTGCAATGGTGAGGGAAATAAAGATCTGAAGAAGTTACAAAGTGACTAATTTCAAACATTTCTAGAAAAAAGTTTGAGGCAAGAAAAGGAACCAATGGACGGTCGATCTTTGAAGGGTTTTATTCATTTGATGTGTCCAATGTCCACAGAATCAGGGCACATGTACAGCATGAATTAGCTTTAAGAGCGTGTGCGTGGTGACTTGCTAAGAAAGAGTGCAGATAAAATGTCATTTACATGTTGCTGTGAAGTTTCAATCTCAACAATGTCTGACAAAGTCAACGCAGACCTCGTAGAAAATCAGTATTCATATGAAAAAGACGGATCTTATATCCCATGATGCAAGTACTTGATGTAAATTACATGATTCTGACTTGCTACTTCTATTTAATTATTTAGTAACATCTACATACAATCCACTTTTATTCATAGCAATAAAATTCTATTTCAGCATTCATGAGAATTCGAAGCTATAATAAATGAAGCAAAAATGATCGAGATCTCAAGGTGGACGATTCGGACTTCTGTGTAATTTTCTAAATATAGCATATAAGCTATGTGCACAACAATTTCGATGTAGGCCTACGTTCTACGATCGTCATAGGAACGTTTTACGTTCATTAGGATTTTAAATGTAGGCATTTACGTATTGTTTTGAAACAAATGAAGCGTGCATAAGGAATACAAACATTTAAAGCAATATGAAATTCCGCTTTACCAGCATAATTAAGTATACATATAATTAAATGGAAGTCAAAAAACTGCAGGATGTGTTGTTATCTATATTCTGCATAAAAAATTTGTGTCTAGGGCAATTTTGAACCTAACGGTCTGATGTTAGTTAAATTACTGATAACTTGCTTCAGTAGTTTGGCTTGACGGTTAATGCTATGTTGTCTTGGAGGATGAAGCTATCGGATTCTCCTACGCGGGTTCTTCAATTGAGGACTTATGTCGTTCTGTCGCTCGTCGATAGCTCAGTTGGTAGAGCGTTGGCCTAGAATGCCAGAGGTCGGTGGTTCAAATCCACCAAGACGCGCAGCTATTTTCCGTCTGTTAAAATTTCATTTGCTAGCCCCCTTCATTAACTCTTAGCAGATCAAGCTGTAGTGCTTCGGTCTACTGCGCCTCAGCAGTAGTTGACAGATGTGATCCATCGACGTTGGGGCTAGAATGCACATAAGCAAGCCATCCAACCTCACGGCGTTAAATACAGACTGCAGAGATCGAAACCGACCGAAGGCGCTCCGGTCCAGCGGGCATTACCGTCGAAAGTGCAAATTCATGCCTGCTTTAGGTGTCTTCAGCTCTATCTAATTCACTAGTCAGTGCAGCTTTAAGCTGATTTAAGACACAGTTATCTTTACTTCAATTCAGGTTACAGGCCGATGCCAGGGCAGTTATAATGTGAAATTAGATTGTCATTCAGAAAATTATGAGATGCATAGCAATGTCTATCAATCACAATTAATCAGTCTATTTAGCAATTTTTTGCAGTAGTTCACATGATTCAAAAACTCGCGCATTATTTTGAATGAAATTGTCTTTAAGAAGTTGTTTATATAACATGCTGGTGAAGTATTCTTATTTACGTTTATGTAGTATTACAATGATAGTCATGCTATTATAGAGTACGGTCAGCGTTGCCTAGTGAAGAAGGTACGAGCTCGTCTCCACCGCGGACTTCGGTTCGATTTCTGGGAATCAAGGGTGTTGGTCATAGAGTAGGGATATATAGGTAGAGTGTCGACTAAAAAGGTATCTGCATACAGTAAAAAATTTATATGAAAATATTCAGTTTTTTGAGGATATTACGTTCCCGTGGTCCAAAAAATTATTTGAGCACTTTTGAAAAAGTCAAAATTTTGCAAATTTATATACTACCCAGATGACGCCCCACATATAAGTAGTATGAAACAAGTTGGATATCAACAGGAATGAATATTTGCTAATAAGCATCCTAACCATTAGGAAAAATAGCTAATTTCCAAAGGAATTTCATGAACCGCATTATAATGGAAGTCTTCATGAAAAAGTCGCGATATTATTCGTGCTTTCTTGGCTGAAATTTCAAGTGTCTTTAATTCAATTTTCACCGGCATGATTTTATGATTCACTAAATTCATGTTTCATTTCTTGAATCTGAATAGTGATGTAGACCCAATTTGCATCTTTCAAAGTTTATTGAAATCATTGACCTTGATTCTGTTACTTTGCTCTAACAGTGGCAGGCTGTGTATGATACGATCTCGCTTAAGAAGATTCTCTTGAGGTTGAGCATGAAAGTAATAAGGTCATCGAGTTGTTACTTTAACAAACATTACCTCTCCAAGGCTGTCATGACATGGACGATCTGTAAAATAATATCATTTCCTTCTGCATTGTGCTATCATGATCAGTCAATTCCGCTGTAATTTCTTCAAAACTGCATAAATGTGCATATCTCACATTTGGAAACAATTCCAACTATGTACTCACCTCGAGTTAATTTAATAAAATCGAAACTGTATACACATTGGGGATTTAATAAATGCTGAGTTAACGCTGTACCTAATATACTTACTTTATGGTGTTGGTGTCTTTACTAACCTAATAGTTGTTATTCTCTTTAGATATTCAATGTATTGCGACAGACCGTTGTTGTCAATCTAGATCAATCTGGTGAAAAATATTATTTATTACTAAAATGGATTTTCTCTTCTGACTGATAAATCATCCAATTGGAATTGGAAGCGTAATGGAATTGGCTATTGAAGAAGTCTTAATATTCGGGCAAAATAGACTGTTAAATAAAGCATGGATGAAACAGAACTTGCTGCTTATTATTATGATAAGCTGGAAGGTATATTACCAATTGCAAACGTAGTGAATTTTTTGGTTTAAATTGCCTTCTGAAAAAGCTTCATTGACAGCTTGAATCTAAGCGTGTGGTAAACAAAAGAAGATCGTCGAATGAAGAGACGTTGAGAGTGGAGAAAGCTTCCCTTGTGTCAAAAAGATTAAACTCACAAACTGCAAAAACCAAGCATTGATTCATTTCGTAGACTGTTCCCTCGAATTTTAACCCTTTCTAAGACTGTCATTCTGACGCATGAAGTTGAATCCTACATTTATATGAAACCTGGAGGGAACAACTAACTTACATATTGAGCGGTATCTCTCAATAGAATTTCCATCAAAGACTTATCTGAAAACTATAAGTTTGTGACTCTAAACACATCGATTCAATCATCTTGCTTTTTATATTTTTCCTGTCTGCGAGGATGAATTCAAGACAGACTACTACATTACTTTCGTCGTTGATATAATCTGTGTTCTCTTGTCAAGTTTTTCTCTCTCTCGAAGGACTTCTAGACATTTGTTTCAAGGAAGATCTTTCATCTTGCCTACTTTTACTTTTTGTCTTTTTTATCTGCTTTTACCGTTTATATTTCTCAAGATTTGAAACAAACACCTGTTCCTCCTTTTCCCGAATGCAAAATCGAGAAAATGAATTGCCGTACTGTCCGCATGACTTGAACTATCTCCAAATCGATGGACATCTTACTTCGCAGTGTCTGTTATCGGAGGAACAATTTATAATACCGGTACGCAATTTAGCTTTCATTCGATTATCAATCAGAATTTTCGGAGACTAGGATTTTGATTCATTCTGCAGCCAATGGTTAAGATATCATGGCCTGTTTTACTTTTTGTCAAAATTTCGCTTTTTGCATTTACTTTGATTTTTGTTGTATATTTTGTATAATTTTGCATTTTCTTATTTTACATTTTTTCAAAATATGACACGTGATGCAAGATTTAATTCAGCCGATAAAAATTGGTCTTGGTAACACATTGACAGACTACTTCACAAGTGTTATTTTGTTGGTTTTAAGTGGGATTTGATAGTTGTTGATTGTCCAACCAAGTACATTATGGATGACATGTAAACACCTCATAGACGCATTAGCAACCGCATCCTAGCTTTTTCCAGATTGCATGCATGTTGCTATTGTAATGAATTACATTTTCTAATGAGCAATTTGTAATTACAATCAATTACATTTTGACAAAGTTAATGGAAAGTAATTGCGATTACAAGTACTTGGAGTTAGTACTGTTAAATATTTATTCAGCAAGCAGTTTAATGTATATTACTTTACTCTCCTAGTAAATAATGCGTTGCCATGATTAGATGCGTAAACTATAGGTAATTTTACGACAAATCACACTGATTGGAAAATTTAAATCAGAGAAACTGCTATTGAAATTGCTATTTCACCATCATAAAACGATAGGCAAATAAATTCTTCTACAAGCCACGGTTTCAATCTTAAAATCAATTTAAATCTTGGCAGAGATGCAAGTTCAATGGTATTCTCCTAGAATCCACACGTATGTATCCACATATCTTCAGTTTGCACCTTAGCAGAGATATAAAACGAAAACTCTTGGGGTAAGAAGAAAAAGCAGCAAATTAATATCAACGCTTTGTATATCTCGCGTAATGGTTTGATTACACGAAAATGACCATGCCATAGAAGCTCAGTCCAGCAAATGTCTTTGATGATTCATTTTTCCAGTGATCTCCTCTATCCATGACTCGTTTTACATTGTAATGGACATCATTTTCAGAGCTAGCCGCCAGTGATAGTTCGGAATTGGGAAAATTATCGGGATTGCCCTTTTCCGTTTGAGACAATCATCTACGATACGTGTTTATCTTCCAACTGTAATATAAATGGTATATGTCATCAAATTATTGCCTTAAATCGGAAGAATCGGACCGCAGCACAATCTTGTTATTGCTATTTTCGACTATTTGAACGCCATCCACCAATATTCGGCTTTTCAACCGTCTCATACACTGCAAATACATACAGTTTCTAATGGCATACTTCTTCATACACTGTATACCGGCAATGACTTCTATCAAAGCTTTGGCTGAAGAGTCTGGTCAATGCATCTCCTTACTGTTCAGATAAAAAATTCTTCTTAATCGAATGAAATTTAACACGAAAACTGTGAAATACGAGTTTGTTCTAACAACTAATTGAATTAGATCACGGCACGGCTAAAAAATTCGAAGAATCCAGGAAGCGGAAGAAAGCAAAATTAAGACAACTGCCCTAGTGTAAAATCGTGCAAAAAATTCCATTACTTAAAGTCCAGAGCGCATAAATATGAATTAATACTTAAAACATAGAGATCCATACCCTGGTACAGAGCAGGATGCGTTGCACTTACAACAACTAGTCGACCCAAGTTTTAAGGGGACGGGAAATAAATCAAAACTTAAAATCAATTTTCATTTATGTCCACAAGCTAAAGATGACAGCTCGTCATGAAACATAACGGAAGCTAGTCAAAAATTATAAATGAAGAAAACCAAGAAACAGGAGAAACCAAAATAAGATCGGTGCACCGAGTCATCATGGAGGAATCTTGTGGCTGCATAAAGCAAGGCTTTGCCCCTAACCTCCAAGTTGTACCACATGGCGGTGCCATGCAGTACATTATCGGTATCAAATGAACGATAAAGAAGGTCTATCCAAAGTTTGGGGACTTTGGAGTCCAAATCTCCGACCAAAGTCTTTCAATTTTGGTATGTCCAGCATACAGTCCGCAAATTGGAAATCGCTGCAATGTTACAAAAAATGATACGAAACTAAAAAAATTGCATTAAAGTACTGCTAGCAAAATACTAACAAATTATCTAAAAAAATCAGAGAACTCTGGTTTAGTCAAATTGCACATGTAAAAAGGTGACGCATGTTTTCAAATCTAGAAGAGGAGATGTGAATCTGCTGTATACTGCAATTCCTCACCATTCTCTTCAACTGCCTTTTGAAGAATTTTTCATAAGTTTTTTAGATGCTGCAATCAGCAATTTTCAGGAATGTATAAATGCATTGCAATTAATTTACGTTGATGCTACTTAGCATTTACAAGATTTGATTTTCAAATGAATTTTCGGTGAGCGATTAGCCTACGCAATAATTTTCCTATGCTTCCCTTTCCACATAATCGGTCCTGCAATCGCCTTGTGGAACCCCTTCCTCCTAAATGATTACATAATTTGTTGTATCCTGCTCGCTGCAACGTGTTATGCGTATATTAAACCTGGAAGGCGATTTGATTAGTTGCAACCGTATATCAAATATTCAAAATACTGCATAAATAACATCCGATGTTCAATGATCATTCGGCAAATTCATGCAATTCAGGCATAACTGCATAGCTTAGGTGAATAGATAGACATGGGAAAAAATTTGTCATGTTGAAAGAATTGTCATGACTGTTTCTGAAACATAAAACGGCGAGGAAGGAAATTGAGCTACATTTCATGTTTTCAAGAAAATAATGATCATTAATTAATTTATTTAACAGGTATATTTACTGCGATGACGTTTGTATGCACTCTTTGTGACCGCATTTTTTCCAAAAAATCTTTAGTCGTGCAAATTTCAAACCGACATAGTTTTCTACAGTTGGCTTGCATACTTTATGAACGCCTAAGTTGATGTGTATAAACAAAGCGAAAACAGTTTCGTCTGGAGTTGATAAAGTACTTTGCTCGACAATTTTCGCGTCTCTAGCCATGCGAACGTCGAATGATGTATGCAAGCTGTCAACTAACGAGACCGCCATCGCATAATCTATCGCTTAAACCCGTTAACTGAATTTCCAACAAAAGTTCTATCACTCCATCACACACTTCTTGCACAGAGTCTACCTGCTCGAAATTCTAGACTATGAAGTAGATTTCAAGGTCCTTCACTTGTTTAGATGGAGATAGATTGCTGCTTTTATTCTGGACTAGTTACGATACATAAGGGTAGAAATTGATTTCCTCTGCGACAAACTTGGTTGTCGTTAATTTACAAGAGGGGAATAAGAAGAATAATGGATGGACATAATGAGATATCATGGATGAGCTTAAAGTGAAGTTAGGAATGAATGGAGAGAGTATTTGGAGTATTTGGGAAACAACACACAACTTTCATGGTGTCATTAAAGTTTTATTGTCTGTACAGATTTGTCAATATTTGGATTCATAGAACCGTATTTACTTTGCAAAGCTTGATTCAAACTGCCCATTAGGAAAGTGAGTAACAATCTTCTCAGAATGCATCAATTTACATAAATCAAAGGAGACACATGACACATATTGCCGAGAAAAATGTGCTTTGAATACAGTTCAGAGTGGTTATCTGGTTTTATTGAACGGATTAATTATATAAGCCTACATCTCGAATTTTCATTATTGTATTTTTGACACATTTTGTTTGAGGTTTGCTAATAGAGCCTCAAGGCGCGCTTACTCTTCTCTCAGAACCCTGTAGCCACTCTAATGCTGTAAACCGGGAAATTTTCGAGTCAATTTTAATTTTGCGAATTTCATGCAATTCGCATAAATTTGCCCTTTTTGTTTTGTTTTAACCGCTATATATTGGACCATGTTTTTAGTACACAATTAATGTACCGGTACTTATTGTGGATATTACTCGTATGGCTTTTGTGAAATGCTAGACGTTTTGTAAATAGCAGATCACACTATGATGCTGACTGCAGACGATGATTCTGTTCTTGTAAATACGTGGGCCACTTTAACTAATTTGTTGGAGAGGTCTTCCAAATTTCATGAAAAGTCTCATTTCATGGCCACGCTCGTTCTCTTCCTAAAATACAACGAGTAAATGATGCACACCATTTGCAAACCTGAAGCTATAATACTAAATAAAATTCATTGACAACCAATGTTATGCAGCTACAAGCTTTTATATTTAGGTAATAGTGTCATTGCATAATTGATTCATAGATAGCAATAACGAAGATAAATAGTAATAACAGTAAAATTCCGAAATCATAGGAGACCTATGAAGACTGAAATATAAATCTTCACAAATCACAGAAGTTTAAGAAGAAATAAACGCTCTTTCTGTAAGCACAGAGTCCATTTCAATTGGCGGATGATCACACTTTCTTGCATGGTATCGGTTAAATTGTTCCTAGCCTGTTTATAAACACGAAAGCCATAATTGCCTTCTTGGCTGAGCATGTCTTGCTTCGACTCACAGGAACATAGATGTAGCGGTTGTTTTGACTATGGTCGACCACTTGAGTTGAAAAACCATTTGGGATTATGCTCCTTCACACGAGTTGTCAAGCATCGTTCACCTTAGCTCCACAAGAACATTCAAAAAGATAAGTGATCATTGGTTTCCGGTTTCGTGAAACAAAGTCTTTCACTGAGTCGGAAGTACTTGAGTACGGAAAATTCACATTGCTTTAACAGAAAAGTAAGCTTGCTCAATTTGCCTTTGGCTACTGTTTTACTTACTCTTCCATAATATTGCACATGAAAAAAGAATTTCTTCTTTTCGGCAGTTGGTGACTTTTCATACTTCCTTTGAGAGTAATTTGTGAAGAACCACAAAGGGTAGCCGTTATTCTTTATCGTCTGCTCGAGAAATCGGATAAACGCATAAGCGTCTTGCTCTCTAAGTACATATAGTGTAGACACAAGATTGGATTTGAATCTTCTTGGTGAGAAAACATTGAAATTGTTGTAAAGGGAAGTAAATGTCTCTTTTCTATAGATGGATGTTGAGATGTTACCCATTTTATCTCGATGCAGCTTAAAATCCAAAAAATGGCTGTGGGTATGTATTCTGGTAAAGCTCTCACATACTTTGCTTACATTTCATTATAAGTAACTTTCTTTTGACTGTACGGTATGCAGCTGTGCTCGCAATCTCTTAAGCATACAAATCCCTAGAAAAATTGTGCATTTGCTTTCTCGTCACTTGTCGCATTATTGACCAAACCTGGCTAATACTTTCAATTATTACCACTGGGTAATATATTTTTGCAGTTAATGTATAATTTCAGACTTTTTTAAAAATTGGTTGACGGATAATCCCATGTAAATCTGTCCTCTTTAAGGATTCATGTAAGTCAGAGAGATGCTGGGAACAGGAGCACTTTTTACTTGGTATTACTAACGCTCCATTTGGAAACACCTGTCACAGATTTAAGCATCGTCAGCAAAATATTCAACCAATTGGAATGATATTTCGTTGGCAGAGAATGATGGATATTAAGATGCATTGCAGCTTCAATTTGCTATTTTGCATGCTCTGGAATATTGCAATATTTACATAATTACACACTATTAGTAAAATTACAAAAAATATCGTGCTGCTTCAGCATATCTGCAGACACGATAGAAAGTGGCGAATACGCAACTAACTACGGCCATCTGCTCAGGATATTTCCAAATATGTTTACACAAGAAAATGTAGACTTGATGACTACTGAAAATATTTTTTATATCATTCGTAGTGCTATGTTCCCAAAAATGGAAACATTATGAGATAAAAGTTTGATTGTCAACGTATCAGCGAATTATGCCACTTTCCAATCATGATAAATCGTGATATCAATCGATCGATATGATAATGAATCCCTATAGTAGAAGCATACCAATATAATTAAAAGTAATGCATAAGAATTATGATAGAAATATAAGAGTTTGGTGTTAATGCTTTCCTGAACGACAGTCATAGGTGCAAAAGTCATGACGTCATAGCTGAAGTAAATAGACTGGGTCACCTGGCATTGACCGGGTCAAGAAATTCAATTCAAATACAAATTAGAAAATCAAATTGTTGGCATAGTCGGGTCCGTACTTTATCGAGTCACAACTTAAGTGAGATCTCAAAGATTTGATCACAAAGGTATGTGTCTTAGTCTATGATCGCAGTTCACCGTAAGTAAACCAGATGCAATGGTTTTGATCTCAACATAACCAGTATGTTTGCCATGATAAATGCCAGTTTATTAAATCTCATATTCATAAATATGTTTATAATATCAATATGTAAATCTCATAAATTTATAACGAATAGTAAGTCAAACATGTGAACCATGTTGTGAACCATCGCGTTGTAGATTACTTAGTATTTATCAAAGTAAACAGAGATGATTTCTGACTTTCTAGTTATGTCAATAATTTCAACCTGTCTGTGTCTCAGGTCTTTATGATGTTTGTCCACGAATTTAGCGCTTCCGTAATCAACTTTAGATTGACTGTCGAAGGTTGATGAACGCAACTGGTGATGGTAAACATATGAACAAACAGGCGATGGTCAATCATGAATAGCAAGATCTGGATGACAAATTCTGATGTCAGACCCTAGTAAAGTCATACATGAAATTTGTACTTTCTGACTGTGCAGTAGGAACAGTGAAACCTAAATAAATGTTCGACAAACTGTGTACTAAATGATGCAATGAATATTATGCATTATCAAAGATCAGTATTCTGTGTATGACGGACGTAAGCGAATGTTTAGGCATTTACAGGTTTGCATCTATGAGGTTTTCATGCTTCAAAAGCAGTGCGATTTTTTGATTTGAAATACGCGTTCGTACATTGATTGCAATGGCATTTGTTTACACATCTGTCTCCCTTAGAGTATCGAATTTTTCTCATTAAAAATCCTTACAGATGATATTTTGGATGTTTGCTTTTGCAGAAAAGGCTCAATTAATGAGAGGAATACTTTGACTTCGAGCAAGATGAGCTCTCATATTGATGTAGAAGTTCAAATGACGAATGCAACGCAATATTCTACATGTTGGCACGCAATTTTGTTCGCGAATCCATAAATTGAAGAAAAAAATGCGGAATTAAAAGACACACGGCCAGTAACAATTTTGTAAACTGATAAAATTGATGAATTTCCGCAAAACATTGATATATAAATCAGCCAACAAATAACCGATTGAATAAAGGGCATTCAAGAAAGCTATATATTTAAAATTGGTCCTTTGGTACTGTCTCAGTACTTGAACCTCAAAATGTGCATGAAATTCCGGTCAAAACAAGCCAATTTTCATCGCATGTCAAGATGGGATATCGGACCATTTGTCATATCTTTGATGTGGAGCTTTTGAAACTTATCAGCCGGACAATGGTTTCTGCGACTTTTATCTCTAATGAATTTTCAAACATATTTGGGTTTTGACACAGAAATATCACATTTGAGACCAATTTTGAAAATTACTTGTTCCAAAGGTCAGAATATTTCTACTTCTAAATGATGATTTCTAATGAGACAGATCGATTCTCAAAAATAGTTTATCATTTTCTGACTTTGATGTGATCAATATTATCATATTCATCTAATTTACTGTTTACTTAGAATATACCACTTGCCTTGAAAACTGAATATTTTGTCTTAGAAGTACATTGGACATTGTTACATTTAAGCAGATCATTTTGGTCTGTTACTAATAAAAATCTTTGAACATTGAGAACCTTCTTCTTTTTATCTCATGAACCTATAGCATGATAGACCTATAGTGCTAAGACTAAAGGTATTATATTTTGTAAGAAAGGCATTGTACTAGATTTTCTTTGTGACATCGAAATTGTCGATAAATTGAAAATCTTGGGAGTTTGGTGGAATTCGAATTTAAACTGGAATACACATTTTTTTAATGTTGAAACACGTTGCTCTAGACGTTTATACATGCTGAGAGTTCTGAGAACTACTTTGAATCATGACGAGCTACGGATTGTCTTTAAGTCAAATGTGCAAAGTTGGCTAGTGTATGCTACTATACTCAACTTTTTGGAGAACTGTCTTAGTTTTGTATGCGCATCATCCGCAAGATTTTTAAGCGCGGGAAGAAGATTATCTGTCCTAAAATGTGTAAATGTGTCAACACTCTTGAAAACATTTTAAGAAGACGCTTAGAATACTTTGAAGATTTTTACGTTAAATGTCCCGAATCTGATCATCCTCTACACGATGTAACGTCACATTTAAGAAACGGTCGCATTCTTATTGAAGCAAGTTGCACAAAACGCCGGCAGAACTGTTTTGTTGTGTTGTCAACATTGATTGTTAATAAATTTACGTGATTTGATGTAACTTTATTACTTTGCGATTTTTATTTTTATTTTGAAATCAATCTCTCTCTCATATGGGAATCACGTTTGGCATTATTCTCTGACTTCACAATCAATATATTTGGATATGTTTTAGTTGTTTGTATTTCATTCTGATATCGATTTTATCTTAATGATTTTTTATACTCAAAAAATATTTATCAGCACACATAACCATTCTAGCATCGTAAAGGACAACAAATATATCAATTTATAATCATAATTATGTAAATTTTAAAAGATTTAGTTGGCTTCACGCATGGCTTACAAACATAACTGGCCATTAATACTAAATGGCTTACATATCCTGAAGAGAAAACGTCAACAATTCGAAATCTCCAGCACTCTTATTGAAAATCGACTTGCGGATAAAAGCTAGACATTCAAGAATGCGATGTAGCCGATGTATACATCCAATAAATCCAATAAAATACGGAAAATAATGATTATTTTCCTGAAATTTGAAAAGCACAGCTTTTCTGTCCAAGGATGTCTTTTTGAGCCGAGAGAGCGAAACAATCGAGGGTCGACAAGATATATGAGGACGGAAAAGAACTTTTGCGATGAAGGAATATAATTTTTTCTTGTACATGTCTATGAACAGGGACAACTATAATAGATATAATCTAGTTTATTTGTGGCCATTTCAGATAGAATAGATATTTAAAGATTATTTTCTAGTTGCCCCATTAAAGTATCCAGGTGAGGAAAAGGCAACTTTTCAAACGGCAATGCAAATAAATATTTCTCCATAGATGGAAAAGTCATAGTTTTCCTCGTTTCCAGGATAGGAAAAGTAAACTTTTCCATCCATGCATAAGGAAAAGTAATTAAAAGTAATTATCCTTATGATAATTATTATACGTTTTATTTAAACTTGAGTTTTTCTTTTTTCTTCGATAATTCTTCATCGTATTTTTATCGGATTGTTTACAAGCCATTTTTGGGTTTTCTTTTTTTTCTTATTTGTATACTTATTGCATACATATTTGTATACATTTATATACATACTCGTATATGTATGAGGATATTTGCCGCAAACTCAATTACAATGAAGTTTTGAGACTTATCCTAAGTCTTTGCATTTTCATGAACCATGACAAAAGTAGCTTCGGTTTCTGCAGATTGCGCAACTGTATATGAAGCCTGATATTCCACACGAACTGTCGCATACATGAAAACAAAATCTCAACGTTACAAACGACTTTCGATTGCCATGGTGGAAAAAATCGTTCGTGGGCTTTTAAGCGCGAGTGGATTACCACTCATTTGAAATGTCTACTACAATGCCGCAAAGACGGAATTATTCCCAGTAGATTTCTGGTTCAAAACAAGCAACAAACACCGAACAAGACGCAAAACGAGGTTTTGCCGTAAAAGTGTCTGGAAAATTTATATAACTGACAGACAAATCCTGATCGCGACATTGTGGACAGGTAAGCAAAAACGCCAGAGTTTCTATGTGGGTGTCTGATAGTCTGATAAGGTGAATACAGTATCTTGACATTCCAAAGCAATTCTGTTTTATGTATTCATATATCGAGGAAAATAATGTATATTCAAAATTGCTGCATATAGTATAATTATGATCAACATCGGCAGATAATATCTTCAATCAGCTTCGATTTCATTGGATGATGTCGGTTTGATATTTGCACATGCAAGATGTGCAGTTTTTACTGATTCGCAGCAATTAGCAAGTAACTGACCAATATAATACAGATTGTTTCATAAAAAATGGATCACCCTTAAACATCGCCTTAACTTCAACTTTGTCTAACTCCGCCAAACTTGAACGAATTTCTCTGAAATTTGGAAGATATGTCAGTTGTGCTTACTAATATCATTGTTGGAAATTTCAAGCATGAACATTGAGTTGTTTTCCTGTTATAGATAAAAAAAGTAGTAGATAATTTGATCTTCATTTAGCAATTTTGCACAAAATCATACCTCATTCTTATAAAATTACATTTGTTTCCTTTGTTATGTAATATGTTGTTCTACAAGCCAAAAGCTATCAAGCAAAACAAAAATAAAGAAAATCGGTCAATCAGAGCCAGTATAGCACCATTATTCATCAACTATAATGTAACTGCTACATGTGATTAACTGGACTTCATGTTCCATAGCTTCCTGACTTCGTTGCGGTGGTGTTGGCAGCACTCCTGAAATCTATCTCTTACCGGGTTGAAAACAAACAAAGCACACAAAAAACAATGACGAGATCAGCATTCAAAAAAAAAAAAAGTGTCAGCCTTGCTGCTAGGTTTTTTTTTGCGATGCTAAAAGCAAACGCTACTATGTGTCCTTACACAAAATGTGGTCGATGGCATAATGGATGATTTTTTTGATTGTCGTAAAGAGGGGCCGTGCCGTAGACAAAAAAAAATCCAAACGAGAGACCGCCTTTGAAATTTGTTGTTAAAGTTGATCCATCTCTCGTTAAAAATGAGATGTGCTCTCTCGTCTATCGTCTATTTTCTTAGTCCTAACTTCGTAGAAGACTTTTTATTCGAATTTCAAAGAAGATAAGAGGCCCTCCTCTCAGATTCGAATAAAAAGAGCATGCAGCAAAAAACGTCTCAGCAATGGCAAATGTCATCATTGTCTGGCGAAATCAATGGGATCGGGTCTGATGAGGGCTGATGGAGGTCTGATTCTCTGGTGTGGATATTAATATTATGGTTATGATAGATAAGGAATTGATCAGGAAATATCATGGAAATACATTCGTTTCGGTGGATTCCCCGTACACAAGGGTGCGGCTCTCAACTGGCTGGGGCTTGGACCAATGATGCCGCCATTAACATGATAATCTAACAGCGAATAAAAACGCTTCTGAAATGCACATGAATGTAGGAATCATGATGGCACAACGGAATCAATGGACGTGGGTGGTCCATCGACTATTTATGGATGCGATGAGGATGAGTAGTGCATATAGAGTCAGTAGTTATTTATGGCGATATTAGGGCTTAAAGGTAACATTATCAGCATATCCTCTAGGGTGTGTATTCCTGATGAATAATGGAGTAATACTGAAAAGTATTACAAATTCGTCGTGATTTCTACATACTCACAGAACATGCCAGACACTTTTCTAAACTAAAAAAAACGTTCAAGAGAAAGATGGCAGCACTCCTGATTGCTTTCAGCTAGAAATCTATCTCTTACCGGTTGAAAACAATACAAAGCACAAATGAACAATAACGAGATCGCATTCACAAAAGGCAAAGTGTCAGCCTTGCTAGAACTAGGGTTTTCTTTGCGAGCTACAAGCAAGCGACTAAATGTCCCTTACACAAATGTGCATCGATGGCATAATGATGATTTTCGACTCTATCGTAAAGAGGGCTCTTGCCGTCCACGCAAAACATCCAAACGTAGAGACCGCCTAATTTTGAGATTTGTTAAAGTTGATCCAAGTCTCTCGTTAACTGAGATGGCTGCACTATACTCGTCTATTTCTAAGTCCACTATTCGTTCCATGAACCATGAATTCTGAACACTATGTGAATGTTTTACGAATGAACATTGGCCAAATGACAGATCAACTTGGTGATCCATCGACTTGGTTATTTATGGATGATAATGCTACGTGTCACAGGAGTAGTAGAGTCAACTTTTGCAAGTCTCAATTACGGCTTAGGACATTATCTTGGCCAGCTCGTTCTCCTGATCTGAATCCCATAGAAAATGTATGGAGTATTCTAAAACGTAACGTTCGTCGTTCACTGCTACCTACAGATGGCGTATCACAACTTACGTCACTGTTAAAAAGAGAGTGGAGAAAGTTAGATCAGTCAAAAATCAACGATATCATCGAATCAATGCCTAGACGAATTGGTAATGTCATTGACAATAAGGGTAGGGCCACAAAATATTAGCTTCTTAAGAACCGTTACTGTATCATAGCTTATCAGATTATACAAGGACATTTAAATATATTAGGGACATGAAATAACATGAAAAATGCTTTCTGTATCATACTTATGTTTTATTTAGTCAAATTTTAGGATGATCCACTTTTTATGAAACGGACTGTAGTACTTTGCAAAAAATAAAGAGTCACTGATCAATTTGCTAGTTTGGAAAGGTAATTTCTTAAAAATTGCTTTCGATGGAAGCACAGACAACGAATATATAATTGTTGCTATTTTGATTATTTCATATATAGTTGATGGATTTTGTCGGGAGGCTCATAATGTGAAAAAAATGTTGGCAATATCTCCTCAATGATTGTTTCAGTTTGTGTTATAGAATTTGAAAGCGTATATCTTTTGCAACAGAGGTTTCACGTAACAGCCGGTCTTCATCAATGGTAAAATCTATCAAAGATTGCAGTGCTAAAAACATGATAAAGTCGGCTTCAATTGTGCAATTACCTGTGATTTGCTGATACTGGCTCTGACAGGCCAATTCAAAGGTTTGACTTTTACAAACGTGATGATTTCTCGGATAGAGATTATGTTATTAAAAAATGCTCCTGCAAATCAAAAATAACGAAAATAAAGTTCTAAATTCTATTGATTTCATTAGTAATAGTTGTTACCTTGAAATTGATTATCTTAAGAATAAGAATAATCGATATAATAATCAAGAATAAACATAAGAATAATGAGCACGATAATTGATTTTTGTGCAGTAAACTTCCTAATCATATTAGTTGCAATGCTCGTTTTGTTGTTTATCAGTATATTTGACGCTTCTGCTGTAATAGTTACACACGCAAATCTTTCACCCTGTTGTCGCTTAAGATTTGATGAACATCGTAGAAGTATCAAGAACTGAGATGCAACACGTGACCTGGGTGAACACTATTTGAAATGCTCCTCAAACTGCTTCGAAGACTTTGACGCAACTTTGATATGCACTTTGGAAATGCGCTAGCAACTTTGGATTGCTCTGACAAAGCCAGTACCAGCGAATCACAGCAATTACATAATTGAAACCGGCTAAAGGACCGTCGTCATGAACAGGTATCATGTTTTTAACAGATATAGACTCGCACTGTTAGATAGATGTTGGCATTGATAAAACAGCTGGTAGGCACGCGAAACGTCTGGCACACAAGATGAGCGTTTTTCAAATTCTGTAGCATATACTGGAGCACTATTTGTTTTTCATACTTTGTGCACGCATATCTTCTTGTTATACAGCTCTGAAAGTCGAAGTTGCAAAATACGCAGATGATGAAACATTGCTTATTACTGTCTTAAGGAATGACGTTGACTATTTCCCCTTTTTTATGAGGTTAGCCATTTCAACTGGTGCCATGACAGGCGATCAATATAACATCAACATGGATTTTTGAGGGCAACAATGTAGGACATTAGAGGGCGCGTAAGCGCCTGAAAATGTCCCACATAGTTGCCCGAAAAAATCTATGTTAATAATAGTGTGCGTAATTGAAATGGACTGAGCAGCAATGAAGGAAAAAAGCGGGCAGCAATGCTATGAATACACATGTAGATAAACGCTGATTGAGATTTCAAAAATGTCTTTTACATGCATAGATACAGATATCATCATTTCGAGATGAATTGATGCCCTCTTTTTTACACATTGTACCATAACTAAATCACGCGCAAGAACTGATTAATAGAAACAAATCGAAATACATGAAAATCAATTTTTCGTGTTCACCTTAGAAAATGGGCCTAACTAAGAAATTATAGATTCAAGCTTTCATTATGTGTCATGAAAAATCATACTACTGAATTGCTTCTGTCGTGGACCTAGCCGATTTTTGTTATCATCTTATCTATGTTAATTTTCTGTGTTCCATTGTCTCGATTTTAGTATGCATGCATATTTTTAACTTACTTAATCTCTTTTCATAGCTATGTAATTTAAATATCGATGACTTTCAGTGCAATATTGTGTAGAATTATTTTGTATATGACGCTACCCTATAAATAGGGCCATCGAAAGCGCTTAAGATAGTACAGTATAAAGGCTTTTTCAATGTTTTCTTTACTTAAATTCATTGGAAGAAAAGGTTGTTTTGAAGTTCATAAATTACTTAGAAGTTGATAGTTCAGAGCGCATCATTTTGATAGTTCACATTGAAAACTCGCGGTGTCTCAAAATGATCAACAATGCTATTATCGCGTTTTACATTCAAGGGTTTCAATATGCTTACCTTATTAAGTAACATCAAATACAGTCACATGTACCATTGCACTGAGCTCTGATCAAAATGATTGTCTTCTAGTTATTGCGAACAACTTTAAGTGTGCTTCATTCACCTGATAACGTCGATTATTCATTGCAGTTCATTTTTGGATTCATGTCCTTACAGGAAAGAGTTGATTACTTCAGATGATAAAAGTTTGCATGTGCTATTTCGATTGTTAATCAAGTTCCACTTTAGATGTATCAATGAGCATTAATCTTGATGCACGCGCACTCCGTAGACTCCTGCAAAAACAAACATGCACCTGAGCGAAATATGTTAATAGAAGACTTCATTTCTTCGTGTCAAACTTGCATTTTGTGTGGGAAAGGTTGAGAAAATAGGAATTAATTTGTTCGAATATAGCTTAAATTGTAATTCACGATTTGATTTGCATACTGGATTAAAGCTGATGAGTCGAAACAGTTAAATTGAGATACGCTGACATAAACGTACATTTTCTAGTCTGCTATTAAGCCACTTGCAAATTAGCGTATGTTTAAACAATTTGTCTCGAAGTTTACCCATAAGCAAGAAGAAAGTGCATGATGAACTTTCGCTCCCCTTAGGTGCTGCACATTGATTCCATCGATCACTATCATTAAGATAAAATCGGTTGTTAGTTTGTCGCTTGTGGTGCATATTGTGCAAAAATGACCTAATCTTGTTACTTCTATAGACTTGGAAGCCATGAATGAGTACCTGAGCCGGTCACCGATCTCCAGGAACCCTCGCAACATTTTTTAATATTGCTCCAAAACTACAATAGCTATGACTTTCATTTCTTGTGACTTTTAGTAGCTATGCATTATTGACAAGTAACCCAAATTTTATCAAATTTGGCTTATGGGAACATTAAACATTTAGTCTTTGAAAAGGTGCATATTGAAAATCAAGAATTTTTGACAATCCCTTGCAATATTAGCCATAGAGTAGGTACGTATATTAGGTAGAGTGGTAACTCCGCAATTATTAAATCCCCAATGTGTATACACTTTCGATTTTATTAAATGAACTCAAAGGAGATGCAGGTTGCATTGTCACCATATGTGAGATACGCAAAGTTTTGCAGTTTTGCAGAAATTACAATGGAATTTAGTGATCATGATTGTAATGCAGAAGGAATGATGGTATTTCAAAGATTCTCGTGACTGCCTTGGAGATTTAATGTTTGTTAACTTAGCAATTCGATGGGTTCCTATTGCTTTCATGCTCAACCTCAGGAGCATTTTCTCTAGCGTGATCATATCACAGGCAACCTGCAACTGGCAGAAAATCACATAATCAAAGACAATTATGTCATTTACAGCTTTGAAAGATGCAGATGGTTCCACATATTCAGATTCAACAAATGAAACATGAATTTGATGAATCATAAATACCGGTGAAAATTGAATAAAAAGCTTGAAATTTCAGCCAAGAAAGCACGAATAAAATCGTGACTTTTTCATGGACTTTCAGTATAATCAATTCATGAAATTCCCTTGATAATGAGCTTGATTTCCGCTTTGTTAGGATGCTTATTAGCAAGTATTCATTCCTTTTGATATCCAACTTGTTTCATACTACTTATTTAGGAGAGTCATCTCGGTAGTATAAAAAATGCCAAATTTTGACTTTTTCAAAAGTGCTCAAATAATTTTTTGGACCACGGGAACGTAATCTCCACAAAAAGCGGAATCTTTTGATATAAAAATTTTCACTGTATAAAGATACTTTTTTTAGTCGACAGTCTACCTATATATCCCTACTCTATGATATTAGGCATCTTAATAAATTCAAATCATTTATGGACCACTAACAAAGTACAAATGAGATTATAATTAACGTGATCATCCCTCTACGAGTGCATGTGTGTGATTAATACATGAATAATAGCGATATTATATAAACACTACTTACAATAGATTAATAAGTGATATTATCAATTTTGCGCTACCATTACTGGATTCCAAGTCACAAAATGAACAAAAAATTATGCCTCTCTATATGTTTGGTGCATTCATTTGGATGCTATTAATGTAAATTTTCTCCACGATATGTAGCTGATATAGGAGCAGACTATTTATAAGTAATATGCATTTTCAAATCCACTATTTGACTTGTATTCATCGCCGCAAAATTAACTCAATGCAATCAAACATTCTTACAGCAATGTCCTTAGACGCTTTCATACAATCATTAATTAAAGCTCATCGTTTATGAAGAGAGACCTGGTAGAAATCGGGAGGACGAAGTTTCGTTTTAGCCATAAGGTGCACATCATTCCGTGAGTCTCATTTTCGGCATCGTTCCCTGCAGAAACTCGTTCTGGTTTTCCGGACTAGACAGTATAAAATGAAAATCAGGCCCGATGCCGTGAAAGACAGAAAGTAGGCTTATCGATTAAGTGGTTTCTTATTGTTGTGCGAACTTTCTTACCTGTTATGAATGTTCAATTGAACTATGTCAGATTGATTGATATCGATATGCAATTTGTGAATGTTCTCTGAATATAATTGATCTGGCATCAATCAACCTGAGATTGCTCTTTTCAATATTGACAATATTTATAAACTTTAAGCTTTGAAGACCATATCTACGAATCTGAATTGATCGGAGAGCATAATCCAAGCATTAATCGTAAACACGAGTTCTGCGGTATTTAAGCTGAGATTGCTGGTACCCGATCATCCCTAGAAAAAGCCTGCAACTCTAAACGTCGGTAAGGTGTACTATGCATTTTGCCTTCAATATGTTTTTTGAACGGCGAATATTCGGAGAGATCTTTTGATTATTGAGATTTTGATTTATTGAAATGAAAAGCCTCCTATGTGTCATTATAAAGAAGGTATCCATTTCAATTTTTAGTTTGTGTCTTGAAGATGATGATTCATTAGTCTATTATTTTGTTACTAATAAGATTCCCAGCTCCCTCTCTCTTGCTTTCTTCAATCATACTTATCCTGCAGGACGCTAGAAATATAGAATAGAAACTCATTGCAAATTGACTTCTCTTTAACAAAGATTCAAAGATTTTGTCTTGTTTCTCTTTCTCATGCAGCTATTGATGTGCGTAGAAACCGTTAATAGATTTTTCTAACAAAAACTCAAATAACAACGTCATTGATATCTCATTCCATCTTACACACCAGACTCCTTTCTTAAACTTTGGAATGTCAAAGAATTCTTAGTAAATTCATTGTTAGATTCTTCGAACAAGACTCCGAATTCCAGTGAATTATATATGACAGAGATGTGTCAATGTTGATTCTTTCTTTCGCTGACTAGCGGGGCGAGAAATTGTCCATGAGAAGTGCATCACAGAGTCAACGGTATGACAAGCATTATTTTTCTAAATTCGGTGACATGAGTGGCTGTGGCTTGTATCAAATTGTCTCTCGCTTGTCCACAGAAGAGAGGAAGGAAATTGATAAAGAGGTGATGATTGAAGCCTAGAAGTAACGGAAATACAAATAATAAGTCGAACAAGCGACAGAAAATGAATATCTCTGATTGCTTTAGACAGAAGTTGCTTCTTGAATGATAATACGGTAAATGTCACTCACGCTCAGGTAGTAGGATTCGGAAAGGAGAAAAGAGGAATTTGAAATTCAAATGATGTACTGCGATGCATTCATTGACTAAGGAATTTCCAGTCAATCAGTTCATTATTGTAGATGCAATATAAACTTATAAGTCACACATATACAGCTTACAATAACTGAAAAAGTTTCATAGAACTTCTAAGAAAATGAAATCCAAAATTGAATAATTTCAGAATTGTTGTTTTCTTAAGACTTGATTGATAAGAAAAACACAGCTCCATTTAGGAATTCTATCACCAACATGCAAATTATTGAGGAATGCACTCTTCATAGACTCAGAAAATCTATTACACTTCATCTATTACATATTTTCATTATTGGCTGTGTGCCCGATAAGATATTTGACCTTTTCAAGCATGTATTGGGTAATGAAAAGGGTCAGAAAAAATTGTTATTCACTTTCATGTTGAACTTCCCGTGTGAAGCATGAAAGCATGCATGACTTACTATTAAAATTGAAGCCTTTATCGAAAGGAGCTTCAAATGCAATTTGCGGGCGTTTAGACATCGTGTGAAGTGCGGGGTTGGGTGCGGTGCCATTAAAATCGCATTGATCTCCTCTTTCCTTTGCTGTGCAATGGTATCCCAATAGATGCGGATGGAAATGCTGTCAAGTGACCGCAATATGCATGAAAGGGCTAATCACAGCTAAATTCATGTTCCAGCATGTCATGGATGGGACGAACTTTCCATCATCTGCTGCTTGTTTCGCCTGACGATAACTGAAATCGATCCAACAGCATAATAAACCTGCCCAAGATCAGTCCATGTCCATCGCTGACCTTAATCTCCCCAAGTAAATATCTCAAAAGCTTTCATGATTTTATCAAAGACGGAGCTCAAAGCTGCAACCTAATATATGCCTGTGCCCAGAACTTCTCCTTTTGTTTAGTGGGAGAAGAATGGCCACTGTCTGCTTGTCGCTGATCACCCAGCTTTTCAGATACACATCGGCTGATAGATTGGAGGAATATCTTAACTTCTGTAACTTGTTACAGTTGCAGTTATTTGTTGAAAAGCCTTTCATTCATATTTTTCAATGCTTTGTTAAGTGATTAGACACTGATATCCAGGTCTATCAGTGACTCAGTGTTTGCTTAAGTCACAGGATTAAGTGGCCGCATCAAAGCCGCTCTGTCTGAGTTTGACTGTCAAATGGCCATGAAGAAATTTAGTACTCTTCTTTGGTGAAGAAACGATCCAACAAGTCTCACTGTCTTACTGTCTTGGTTCTGTATCCCATGTGGATGTCATCTGTTGCGCACCCGTGTGGCGAAGATCTGCTCATTGCAAAGTCATCGGCGCACAACTAAACTCTACCATGAGAAGAATTACCGAATGAATTAGACAAACTGAATTGAATGGCTTCCAACCATATGTAGCATCGCTCCTCCTCACATCCGACAAGAGTTGAATACAAAAAGACTGCTCGACTCCGCAATGGCCATACCAGAACTGCCAATCAACAATGACCAACCCTATCTGGGACTCCACTCTCGTAACCCTATCTGGCGAGACCCACCTGAGAAGAACTTCGATCTCAATAGATCATGGCGGGAATGGTAGGAGAAATTCCCAGTCTGCAGCAGAGAACTGATAAGTGATCCAACGCCTCCCCTTCCAGGTTTCCAACTCCCTCGTGGCTTGTGGTGCGCCCTCAACAGATACAGAACCGACTCTGGCCTTTGCGCTAGCATGCTGCATAAATGGAGCGCACGTGACTCACCTAATTGTGATTGTGGCCTTCCACAAACAATACTTCATATACTTCAAGAGTGTCCGCTATACTCATTACCTGGTGGCATTAAGGAACTACGAGTATCATCTGTTTCAGAAAATGATGTTCGCTGGCTTCAACA
Source organism: Prostheceraeus crozeri (assembly GCA_907163375.1). Lineage (NCBI taxonomy): Eukaryota > Metazoa > Platyhelminthes > Polycladida > Euryleptidae > Prostheceraeus > Prostheceraeus crozeri. The sequence continues at coordinate 40,559 of CAJQUW010009842.1, forward strand.
CCATGCCCTGTTGTAATGATCATTTTGTATACGAATATATATATATATATATATATATATATATATATATACCATGTGGTGCACAGGGTTGCAACTTCTCCTACGTCGGTGAGTCTGACAGACCCGCAGACAAAACAACCACCGAGCACAAGCGTGCCGCTAATGAATTAGATGTCGATAGGTCCGGGATGACGAAGCAAGCTGCGGAAACCGGTCACCCAATAGCCTTCGACTGGTTGATGATTGTTGATCGAGAGTCCATGTGGAAGAGTAGGATCGCAAAAGAAGATGTGTGGACTCTCAAGAAGAATTCCACCAACAAGACTAAGGTTGATATCGGTGAATTTTACAAAGACATTGCGCCGACTACTACTTCTTCCATTTCACCTTGTATTTTCTTTTTATTACTTATGTTAACATCTACTTTCCTTTCTTTACTTAAAAATTATAAAGACATTATTTCCTCATATCCGGAATTTTGACGCCTCTAAATGTTTCAAGTAATAAGAAGCCGCCATTTTTAGTACATACACTTACGCATCATGCCAACGGGTGGACACATCGTTTCAGTGTGCATATGCATTTTACAGAGCTGATCACAAAAACCGATCCACCTGAATTATGTTGAAATTTATTCAATTCTCATGTCACCTTGTCGTCAGACACAACAACGTGCCACACTTCATTCGAGAGCTTTCATTCTCACTCTGTCCGGCTAACATTCACTGTATGGAGTGAGGAATCCTGAGAAGAGAATGGTGAAATCATCAGGCGAATATATTTTCTTGCGCCAGCTATTTCTTTTAATTATGTTCGGATCGACCAACATTATGGAGAAAACTTGTGCGCAATGATCTGAATTCTTTGAATCTGAAGGAATTGTAGCAATCGAAGCAATTCTAGAATTCACTGTAATCCGCAAGCGACGCACCACTTTTTTCCTATCTCTGTAAGATATTAGGAATTCCTTTTGCCTATTTATTAAGAAGCTTCGAGATTTGCCGTCGATTTCGAATAAATCGCAATTACAGCAAACCGAAACAGATAAACAAAATATTTAATTCTGTGGTTTGGCATCTTCAGAATCCTTATGATGTAGGAGGACGAATATGCCAGGTTTACTGAAATAATCTCTTTTCAGGCTTCCTCAAACTTCTTCTCATGACCGCAAAGCTTATGTCATAGTCCACCACAGAGTTCAATGAGCAAAATATCAAAAGAAAGTCGGAAAGCGCTAATTCGCCTCGTGCCGGATTCATAATACTGACATGTATTCCTATTGAGCAATTGAGTGATTTCTATAATTTGACCACTGTCTAATGAGCACAACAACAGATGCAACCTCGTCATGGATCATTTGAAAGCTCTGAAAGCTCTCGAAAGATGTTTGGCACGCTTTTGTGCCACTCGAGTGGAAGGCATGAGCATTGATTGCATTTCGGCATAATTTAGGGGGTCCGGTTTTTATGATTAGTTAATTCAGTGTCCAATTTCTACATCATATTTTGCAACATTCTGAAAGATAAACAATAGAATTTCGAATTTCTATTATTTTTGACCGACTTAAGGCAGTAAGTAAGGCAGCAGGGCTGTATCTCAATGTGGCAAAGACAAAGATCATGACGACGGGTTCGATTGCTAGCTTCGAGCTTGACGGCGAGAACGCGGAGGTGGTGGACAATTTTCTGTTCCTCGGAGCAAAGATCACTGCGGATGGACGCGTTGGAGAAGAATTGTACCCCATATGGGTAGATCGGCCATGATGGGATTCTCAAAGGTCTGGGAGGATAGAGGCATATCTCGATCGACCAAAGCACGACTAGTGCATGCACTGGTGTTCCCGATATTCATGTACGGTGCCGAAACGTGGAATGTGTTGAAAGCACATTGGAACCGTGTGGATGCCTTTGAACTCTGGTGCTGGAGAAGGTTACTTCGTTTAACCTGGACTGCAAGAGAGACCAATGAGTGGGTTTTACGTCAACGGCCAATGGTGAAACCGCTTCAAATAAAGATCACTACTGCACTCTACGTCATTTTGGACATGTCACGCGAGCTGATGGGTCCCTCGAGAAAGACATCATGTTCGGCACCGCAGAGGGATCCAGACGAAGAGGAAGATCAAGAGCCGAGTGGATAGAGGAAGTGAAAGCCATCACAGGACAAACGGTGGAACCGATGACACGGGAAGCAAGAGACCGCCTTGCATGGAGAAGGATCCAGTATGACGTCGCCGAGAGTCGTACGCGACCGGACGGCACCAGATAACAGGCAAATTATTTTTGATAAAAATAGAGAGACAAGTTTAATGCTTCGACCATCTGTGGTGGCCATTGTCAGAAATCTATTGGCTTTCTTAACTTCTGCATGAGATTCAAATTGCAAAAAAATGAATAACAATAGTAGTTTGTATAATACATGCAATCTTAAATGAACAAATACTATGGCAAATGAAATCAGCATATATCTTGAGACTAAACAAACAAATGAATTATGAAAATTACAACCTATAGACCAAGGAAAAAGAGAAGAAGAAAATTATCAAGAAGTCTCACTCTCACTGAGATCTCTTGATTAATTCAACTTAAGTGATGGTTTTTGTCCTTTTCTGTGACACTTCCTACAGCCGGAGATCGTAATTGCTGGAACTTTGCTTTAAGATCCTAAATTGTGAGACATTTCAAGCTGTCTGGTAAGCTATATGGTTTGTTTGATCTGGTGTGCTCTCATTATGATGCGTCGCTTCATTTGATCCATATAGTGCTGCTAAATTATTCCTATCATTCTTTAGTCATCTTTTCAGGCATTAATTTTCAGTGATCACTTTTTTCAGACACGATGAACGTGGTGGAATGTTTTTATCTGTCAAATCATTTCAATCCGTCATTGGCCGAGATAGAGAGTTAATGGAGACAGGAGCTATTACGTTAATTAGCAAACAATTGAGTCACGTTGTGCACTGCATTTACTGCATGGATGTATTCACTGTGACATTGATCAATCAAGTGAACATCAATGTCACTGTGGTATACCTCAGGTATGAGATCCGCGTTCTTGGTTAACAAAGAGTTCTCGAGAACTTTCAGGGTCATCATGTTGGGTTGATCAAAACGCTCCTGAAATCAATGATGATAATAATAATGAAATCTGAAGCTAACTGATTATTAAGAAAGAGCATGACCGCATTGTGTTTCTTGCCTCGCAATCAATTACTGAGGTCAATTTTTTCCGAAGAGTTCACCTTTCAATATATTTTAATATATTGAGTTAATTTCTCATTGCATTATATTGAGTTAATTCAGTGTTCAATCGAGTGTGTGTAATCAAGATACTGTAGGACTAAACACAAAATTATTTGCATTCGCATCATGAAATTGCTTTCAAAATTTGCAACTTGGTACGATATACATAACGATAGATCCAGTAGATTTACTACTAGATCCAAAGAATCCATATCATGCAGCAACGCGGTAAATATTTCTTGCATATTGTGGTTCATAGTAAGCCTCTTCTCGATCAATTTTCTATTATATTTGCTGATCGCCTTATATCTAATAGATGATTTAAAATTTTGCAAACAATTTATTATTGCCAAATTTTTGGCCTGTAGCATATGTAATACTCTAAATACAAAGCATGTTCTAAGTTGAGAAAAATAAAGTGAAACGGATGAAGAATTAGTCGAAATTCCAGATATGCAGGTTTATCAAAGCACACGGACTCCTCCGGCATGATTATGCGTGTTTAACGAGACTTTTCTACAGTTTACGGGACAGAATAATTCACAGATGGATAATTTGCTTGGCAAGATGGGCAAAAATGATTTTCGTAATTTAGTGAAAGGTGACAAAGATGCATGGAAAATAGAAATCACGCCGTTCCAACAGGGGTCCGACCCCCCTTGGAAAATTCTGGAGGGGGTCCGGACCATCTGACCCCCTTAGATGCTGCGCCCCTGTCACTGTCTACTCTCTTCCACAGGATTGGTAAAATATTGAAAAGCACATGTACATCGCAAGTTTTTTAATCTGTAATTTCTTCCTTGACAAAATCGATTATCAGAGGAACATCGAAATTTTGTGAGTGAATAGCAATTTTGAAATACATTGAATGCATGATTTATGAAAAGAGTATCACATAAAAATTATGCAGAATCTCCCTTAGAATCTCATCATTTTCGAGCAACTTTACCACTTTATCCATTGGCTACAACCTATGAAAATCCGGTTCAACAACTTTTCAGATTATCGGCGACATTAAACTTGCGCACAATCTAGCAACTAACACAAAATTTAACGAAATGATGAGTGAATTTCAATTTTCCATTGTACAGAGTAGAGAGCACTTATCAAATATTAACAGAAGCAAAAATATTTACTTCATGAAATATATCGAACAGTGATAAAATTCTACGAAAATAACAGGTACATGAACGGGCGCGCATGCATATTGTATCGAATAGTTCACAAATGTTTGCGAGATTGGATGCCGTGCATGTAGTGTAGGTTTAAATTGGCTACATCCCATCGACCTGATTACCTACTGCGTCTCGCTTGTTGTAAGGAAAAGGTGCACATGAAATAATTATATTATTTTGCTTCGCAAATTTTATTTAAATTGAAACATGGTGAAGGAAGAAATGAGTTGAAATGAATAGTTTTGGAATCAGGAAGTATGATTATCCCTTTTTTAAGATAAGGCTCTGAGATTTGCGATCATCTCAGAAAATCTCTGCATTGCATAGGGCTGCAGAATAATCTGGTGTGCAATTATACATATGGTGTGCCTTCAACGGTATGCAGTTTTCATCAGATCATTTATGTGCACTGTAAACCGTAGACCAACAACTATCCTACAAAATTACTGACAAAATCAACCAACGTTTGTCACCTCCAATATCCTGCGATATCCGACGAATTTGTAGGTTCTCCACCGACATCGAAACAGATGCTTTGTATGCAAATTAAATAAACAAAAATTGTTGAACATTGATTGATTTTTTCGATTAGTGATTGCTTGACTTTTGGGCAATCTGTATTATTGTGTGGCAAAACCATGATTTATTTTGACATAAGTTAATTAATTACCTACATTTTTGATCAAATTTAGTCTATAATTCATTGCCATTCATTTTGTCGCTTTTCATCAGATATTGTAGGTGTTCACTGGTAATCATCCTACAAGAACTAACAATGACCGACAAAATAGATTTTGTAGGATAAATGTCTGTCAATTGTCAGTCAACGGTTTACAGTGTGCAGCTTAAATGTAGAACTCCATGTTTCTCCTGGCCATTGTTTCGATCAATAGGCCGCCTACCTTGGTCTTCCTGACCAATTAAAGGATCAAAATTCATCCGGAGAAAGTGTGTGATGAAATATGCAAATTTATTTTTGCATTTCAGAAGCGCTTGAAATGTCAATGTTGCTATCTATGTTGATCTATAGAATACTCAAATGCTAGAATGCAACAGATGCAACAAAGTGCCATGTAGGTTTTTGCTTTGAGGCGGTGCATTTCAACTATTTTATCCAAGTAATTAACATGTAGCATATTTTAGCAGAGATGAGAATACTGAATTAATAAGTGAGACTGAGAGAACACGCGTTTTAAATAGAAAGAGTGTGCAGTAACTTAAATTTCCGTGATAGTCCATTCATTTTTTGCATAATTCATGATTTTTCTGAATAAATACATTATATTCAAAATTTTCACATTATTTGACAAAGACATCGAAAAGGACACGTCATAGTAGGACGGTGCCATATGATTTGAGAATCTTTATGGAAGATGTGGAATAAGTTTTACAATTTACTTAGCATAAGCGCAAGTAGAATGGCGTAAAGGCAACCAGAATATTATTGCGATATAATTTATGTGCAAATGATGAGCCTGATAGGCGCCGCTTATTGATAACACATCGAGAATAAACAAAGAGCTTTATATTTTTACGCAATGTTTTGATAATGTGTAGACAAATCAAAACGATCCTCAGGAATCCGACAAACTGTGCTTAAATGGCTGGTTTTTATCTTCCTTTTCAATCTAGCTGTGGCGCCTATTTTTATAACTCCAGACATCATTCTATATCATCAATAGCTAATAAATTGAGATTTAATAACTATATGTACGAGTATGTCGACAATACAATTTGCACTGAAGTGGAATGCGATTAGTCTTCAACAGGCCTGAACAAAGCATTGTCCTTTTGTCTCTCTCATAACTCACCATGACACGTCTTATAACGAAACCCTGACCGACATAAGAAATATTTTTCGTCCCGTAGGATTCCCATGACTATTCACTTTGCAAAATTCTAGCCGGTGTTGACCAATTCTATGTTCACGTTCTATGTTATGTTAAAGGTGACAAATAAGAAAAGGCGCAAGTGCAAAAATATTTATTTTTTATCAACACAAGCAAGTAATCAGCTTTTTTCAATGCATCCCCGGTCAATCTCCACGCACTTGGCCCACCTGCTGGGCAGCTCCCGAAATTGCTCACGAAAAACTCCGGACTTTTGGAATTAAAAAATGCCATAACAACGGTTTCGACATCGGCGCTATTCTCAAAACGTTCGCCTCTGAGGTGATGTTTTTATTGTCGAAACAAGCAAAACTCACTTAGGGCCACGTCCGGGCTATAGGTAGGATGGGGGAGAACCTTGTATCCATTGTCTCTGATTGCAGTATCACTAATGACCGTTGCGTTATGAATAGGAGCGTTGTTGTGGAGCAAGTAGAGGTTCTGGTTTCGAGGCTTGCGAACACCTTGCCGTGCAGCTCGAAGTTGTTTGCGGTAGTACTCTCCATTCAGACTACGTTATTTATCAGCAAAGTCCATGTGGACAACTCCGAAACTGTTCAAAAGATGATTAGCATCAAACATCTCCGATGGCTTCTTCCGCAACGCAACTTGCCGATTCACCAGGGAATTTGAACCAGGGAGTTTATCATCTGGTAGGTAAAGCGACAATAGTGTCTCGTCTTCTGTGGTGATATTGCTTAAAAAAGCATAACCCACACTCCGATAAAGCTCCGACAGTTGGTTGCAGCATTGAAGACGACGTTGACGCATTTCAGCTGCTAAAAAGTACAGAACGAATCTTGAGCACAGCTTTCTGATGTCCACTTCAGAAAGCATGTTCACGGTACTGCCAAAAGACACGCTTAACTGTTCTGCCAACTCTTTCTTGCTGATACGGCGATTATCAAGGACGATTTTTTTAAAATTTCTCTCGATGATCATCACCAAGTTCAATTGGCCACCGGTCGACTTGAGATCCATAACATCCGTTCGTCCATTCTGAAATTCTCTTATACAATGGTAAACTGTTGCTGCTCGACATAGTGCATCATCGCCATAAGCAGCCATAGAAATAAACTGTTTTATTGTGCATTGCATGAAGCTTAATTTCCATTCTAGAGGTTTCATTGTTGTCAATTTCTATGTAAGCAGCAGACAGCTCATTTAAAATTGCCTGCCAATCAAAATTCTGAAGCAACAAGAATCGAATGACACTTCCATATTCCACAGATGATTGCATGTCTTGAATAGAAAATGAATCATGAAAATGAATGACTTTTGTATCCGTTCATGGAATGCCATTGACTCAGCAAACACTCTTCATCGTTGTCTGTGTTGCATACACGCTAGCTCTACTGTATATGGCATAGATATTTGAGGATCACTGTAGAACATTATCATGGTTCATTAAGTCAACCTGAAATATGATTTCTTGTTATTGGTTGTACTTTAAATTCTCAAAATACGATTGAACTTAGCAGAAATATCAAAAAATGAAAAAAATTCGATACATTAAAAGGGATATAATTTGCTGCAGGCAAAGTAAGTATATAAGGGAAGTATGGAATCTATGGTTGATTTGTGGCGACAGCTATGACATTACTTTTTCGCCAGCGCTTATAAGCAGTTTTATTTGATATCGCAATTGACAACAGAATAGTATTGAAATATTGAATGGAAGGGACTGAATCACAGAAGTGGATAATAGTACACTAAAATGGAAGTTTGATATCTTGCCTATGTACAATGATGGCACATGGAAAAATCTATGGTTTGTAGCAGGGCTGTGGAGCCGGAGCCGGAGCCTTAAGGAGCCGATGGTTTTGGTCCGAGCCGGAGCCGGAGCCGGAGCCGATTTATCACAAAGGCTCCGGCTCCGATAGTTTGAGCTTTGATATAAATCTAGAATTTTGAAAGTTATTAATTGGCATCATAAAAAAATTAAATCATTTGAAATCTAAAGATATGTCTTTTAAGTACACCAATGATCTGTCCTCCACGATGTCTTTCTTTGCAGTTGCCGCCTTCTTTTGTATTATATTTATTATATATTTACGCACGTGTAATATTTTTTTATTGCATATGTTTCGTAAGACTAATTTCCATATTGACAACGTATTCTCCAAAATCCATTAATTTGAAGACTTGTTATATGCATGCTAACTAGATGATTGTAGATTCCTAGAGACAAGTCGCCAGTCATTTATGTACACATTTCCAGTTCAGTCAGCAAAGATAATATAGCTACATTTCTTGCGCAATGTCTTAAATCTAATACGGTTGCTATGTAGGCTATCATCTATCGGTATGGCTACTGGCATCTGTGACAATACCAATTTCCTTAGATTGTATTGTAGGCTCTTGTGCAGTCCCCCACCTACATTTTCAAAACAATCGATTATTCAATTTGATCAATTTTGATTGGAGATAACTCTTCACACTCACACGAATGACCTGACTACAAGTCCTCACATGGCTATAGCAATAAGCGACCCAGCCACTTCTAGTAGCGTCCTATTATTTTAAAGGTATCTCATTCACAATGAATTTCCTTTGACTTCAAAATTCAAAGGGTAGTCTATATTTCAATGCGAAAAACCCGAAGGCAAATTACAATGTTGACTTGCTGACGAAGTTTGCGACCAGCATGGCATCGCAATTACCCACGTAGATTTTTACAACAGCACGGAATGCTTCACTCAAACCGGTGATGCTGAAACGGACATCCAATGGTGCTGCATCTTTTGACCAGAGAAAAAATGGGGGGGGGGAGGACTGCACAAGAGCCGTATCGTGTAATAATATTTCCCCAAATGTCATAGACCTGTGGATTTCAAGAATTTTCATTATTATTTTTCCGTCTGTCAACACGTTATGGTGATATCATGCTGACTTATATGTAAACAATAAAAAAAGACTGAGACGCTCTCAATAAAGGCGCCTTTTGACTTCCCTTTTCTATTGTCTGTGACATTAAACCGCACGCGCATTCAAAAGCTAGCAAAGTAGATGGGATTTCTGCTCGGTGCTCGCAGTCAAATTTTTATTATGCATAGCACCCTGCAACATACTGTGTGATACTCCGAGTTCAGTTTCATCAGCCTAACCATCATCAGAGGAATAGTGGTAATGTGTTATACATAAATTGAATATAATAATATACATGAATCATTAATGAATTATTTAGTGCAACTTTACGCCATAATGAAAAACACGAAATTAATATAATGTAAGTTAGGCCTTAACTTATTAAGTAGGCTGCATAGAATTACAAAACTTGTCCTAAATTAGATACTTTTAATTTTTTTAAGTATAATTTTCAATTGTACATTTCTAGCCTACACTGCAATGAGGCTATCTAAATTACAATTTCTACAGATGATGATTCTACAGATGATGATTCGTGGGCTACCCACCGATCATATTATTCATGGACCAACAGACTATTGAATAAAGGCAATAACAAATAACAATAACAACCTAAGCTAGCCTATATACACCTTAATATTCAATAAAGCAATTGATATCTTTATTGATGCGGTATATTTGGCTATATAGCCGATACCCTTTCCATGTTCGAGTAGATACAGGCCCTATAAGCTATTTAGAGGCATACGCTATCCAGTTTCATATTCAAGCTTTGTTGAAAAGCTTATACTACTATTCGGCCCCTGTGACGGCTAATTAGGTATATCATCATCACTCATGTGGTCTTATTTAATGTAGCCTCGTAGTAGACTGGTTGCAGGCTAGGCCAATTTATATTTAGCCAGTGCGGGAGATCTTTATCTAATTTAACCAATCCTGGCTATAACTTTATTTTATCTTTCAGAGATAGTCAATTCATGCAAAAATATATGACAAGTATGTTATTGGTCATTATATTAGGCTATTATCATTTTTATTATTAACTTAAGTCGTTGCTTGTTAATGAAAACTAATTTGATGATTGTAGCAAGCCTCTAAAGGCAACACCGTTATCCAAAAAACCCGTTCAACGGATCCAGGATAACCAGCATAGATAGAACCTGAATTTGAAGTCGGAACCGGATCCGATGAGATAACGCATCGGCTCCACAGCCCTGGTTTGTAGATCACATTCGATCTAAAACATTGTATCATAGTCAAACTATTTGTCAAGTTGGTTGTGGAAGTTGTTGACAGCAAATTACAGGATTTTTATGAAGAGAATTGTAAGTGAGATGGTGGCATTGTTTCATGTGAAATAGCCTACTATTCCATGGATTAATATGCTGTGTCTATTTGTAGCAGTCATTGACAACTATTTTCCAATTTTTCAATATTGGAATGCGAATTAAAAATTGGTTCACAAAGTCATAATTGAAAGTGGTCGGTGTGCTGTTTGTAAGAACATCTGAAGAATTCACCGATAGTAAGTCTAAATATTGGATAATTTCTTCTTCAAGCGGAAAAGAAACCTGGCGCTTTTCTGGAATAAACACATTGAAAGTTTCTTTACCGACAATCATTTCTTAAATGAATGAAATGTCGCTGGAACTTTTCAATTAAACATTGAATGACACATGTGATATTTTGGAAGCTGATATTCGAATGCATGTAGAGATTTTGAAAATTATTCAAATTCAGTGAACAGGGGTAAAATAATAAAAATTAAAGTAAAATGAATACTCTAAGATTTCTTGGCCTCTGATTTCAAACTGGAGTTATGCATGTTCTGTAAATGGACATTACAAGTTGCATTGGAGTCTGATTATACTATTGATAGATTATCGGAGCGATATTTCAAAATGATGAACGTACAGAGCGTTTTAAAGGATTTCCTTCTTTGTCATCCTGTCGGCGCAGCATTTTGTAAATTCAATATTGCTTTTGAGTACATGGTCTTTGGACAAGGGCCAACAATCCAGATCAAGAATTGGCCTGATAAATATAAATGCCAATCAAAAAACATGGAAGACAGATCGCACAAGTTGCATTTTGCCCCAACTAAGTTCCCCCGGCGCATGCCATAATTTTCATGCAATTTCCATTCTAGGACTTTCTATGGTATTGTTAATTTCTATGGACTGAATAGCTATGTCAAAACTATGAAGTAGTAAAAAATTACATAGTTATCCATAGACATCTGGAAGACAAAACATGAGATGAAGATCCATTTCTGTGGTTATAATGCTAGATTCGATTTGGCATAGAAATTAATTGATTATTAAGGTACTTAATAGACGACTACAAACCACTCTATACGATTTAAGGGGGGAACTTATGATAGCATTCATGTGCTGTGTATGAACTTGTTTACAATCTTTTGCCCACTGAACATCTGAAAATATTTTATCGAATCTAGAAATACTTCATTTTCTTACTGATAACCAGTTGTACATACATTCATTGATCAGTTTTAGATTTCCATTCATGAATGTATGTTGGAAACAAGATGGACCTTATCTACATTATATACTATTTTAGCCCTAACTTTTTCATCTGATTATGGAAGCATCCTATGGGAAATTTAATAATTTTTTTATTGACATCCTAACATCTCATTTTTTTTACATCAGAGTATTCCCTTGTATTTCCTTCTATGATCAATAGCAGTATTTGATGATCCGTGTTGAGATAACAATTTATGAAGAAATAGTCAAATTCTGAAATGTTTTCACTAAATTATTAATGTATCACGTAAATGACTGTTTTTGTTAGTGATGAAAATAATGAAAAATGATGAATGACGCTCTAGCCTTAAGCTGCAGATGCTTTGTATTAATTGCATTCGAGTATATTGCTATATATTGTATATATTGTATATTCCTCGGCTTTCGGCAAATCACTGAAAAGTAAAATTATATTCACAACAGAAAAAGGAAAGCAACACGAAGCATTCAGATGCAGATGAAAACATTTGTGACGCAGATTTGATTTCATCGGTTGGAACATCATAGGTTGCATCAATTCACAAAAGTCCTTCAACCGAAATTTGTATTATAAAGCTATATAGAATAACCACAAAACGTTTCACTTTTGGTTTGATCACATGTGCCAATTAAATTTCGAGTTCTGTTTATTCAAGTTTTTGTCTAGACGTTGAGAATAATTATCAATCAATTCCACCGTACATGTTCATCTGACATCGGTATTAAGCATTTCAAAGTGCAGTATAGACTACTGAATATTGATTGCCTCATGCTGCTTCACGATGTTGACAAAAATGAACATATATAGGGCTGATCAAAAGTAACTTCCTAATGCAATATTTCAATTATTCCTGCTTCAAGAAAGTAATAGACATGAATAACATTTTTTCATGACGGAAATTTACTGGGCATTCAAGTTCATGACAAATTATTTTTGGCCGCAAAATCTCTCAGAATTTTTATTATTTCGCTGTAAATGCCCCGCTGTTGCTCCTCTTGCGAATATGTAGGCTGTCTTTATTTTAACAAAAATTATATTTCACCTATAGGCCTATTAATAATTGCTTCACTATGACTTCAAAATTTTCGGTGCGAGCAGGTGAGTGCAGCGCACACCCATAAAAAAGTAATATCTAATACTAATATCATAAAATAAACGTAGCGTAGTTATTTTGGATATTATAGTTACGTCACATCAGTGAAAACGTAGAGTGATTTATGTAGGAACATCTCGTTGAATTATCATGAAGATGGTGGAATTTCCTGCTACTGGTGACTCAATGTATGAACACAGATATCAGTAAAATAAGAGCATGACGGGCTGTTTTAGGATAAGCGCATGAGTCACGTGCGTCAGCCACGCGGAGTTGATCTTCACTGGCAGATGAAACGTTAAAGAACCATCTAAAGCACAAAAATGCTGCTAAAATAGCGAGCAAATATTCCTTTCTTCTCATTCCAGGAAATATTTGTATTAGATGCATCTTTAATATGTAGATAAACAATATCTGAGAGCCAAATGACACAATTTCTCCACTGTTTCATCTATATAGCCATATTATTCAGAAATGACACGTTCAACATCAAAATTGATGTGAAAAATGAATAAAGCAGTAAATTTTATGTAGGAATCACTAGAAAACTGAAGTTGTCACCAAATATTTTAGCCACAGCGACTTCTTGAAATTGATGAATATAAATATCTGAAAATTATCTTGGCGAAAAAAGATGGTGGATTTGTCGCCACTAAAAATACATTAGAGTAATGGGGAGTTTCCACACTTGATATATTTAAGCACTTTGGCTGCAGGTGTGAATGTTGATGAAAGTTAACTTTCCTATATTTCGGATCTATATGTTCATAAGTTTCACAGGGTGAAGAAACAAGTCCGTACATTGAGCCTTGTGGTCGAGTCTAAATCATTTTTGATCTCACCACGTATGTATATTTCCTTCTCGGAAGAAGAGAAGCAAGTGCAAACTTAATAAATTCTGCTAGATGCCGCAAGACGCGATGTCTCAGTATTGTTGCATCATTTCAAAGAGGTGGAAAGAGAATAACACGGATGTAAGAGTCAACTTCCAAAAATTGCAACTGTTTTTCTTCGAGAAATTCTAAGCTACCTTGAATGAATGAATGAATGATTACTTTATTCGATCCACTTGGTAATTCGGTGGAAGCAAGCATTTGCACTTTCCGTCCAATCATTCAGAGCAGAGGATTGTAAAAAGAGTAACCCCGACTTTCTCATAGAATCGCTATAGATAAAAATCATCAAAATGAAATAGAACTTGCTATGAGAAGAACTTGAGAATCTCATAATGACGTATGTCAGTTCACTTGTACCGTGTGCATCACTTGTATGACGAAATTATTTTCGCATTGATGATTTTCACACAAGATTTTGTTCAGCTAAAATTTAAAGCAGACATGGCTAGGGGTAATCAGTGAATGGTGATGTTTGAGACAGAGTAGAAGTCTCAGTGATAATGCGCGGACTATGGAGTACCTATGGTCACAATGTCTAACTAATCCTGGGCCAAGCCCAGTCACTTGAGTCGAAAATTAGTCGCCCGACGCACGTACCGTCGGGCGCTTCTTTCGGTTCTTGAAAATGATGCGTTGTTCTAAGAAGTGTGTTTGTGCGAGCAAAAAATTTTACATTTTTTTCAAAATTTTCGGGAAATATTTCATTTTTATAATTAAATATTTTTTAAAAGTAAATGCACTAATGTGTTTTTAAAACTTAATTTAATATAATTTAAAAAATGTTTCAAACCCGTAGAATTCTTTATTACAACAAAAATAGAAATAATTGCTATACATTAATGTATGTACGTGTATGTAGTTTGCCCACATCTAGAATTTCATCAGAAACCATTTATTAACACGAGAATTTGCTCATTGCTATCTCAGATCCTAAAAGAGTAATATTTCAAAAGGTCATCTGAAAGAAAAAAACTTAATGCTAAAGTTAATGGTAACTTCATCGGGTGGCAAAACGAATTTGCCAGCTTAAATAAACAACTCAGCATTCACAAATAAGCCATTCCCAAATTTGCCCACATGCTTTCAAAACTCTCCGACCTCTCAAATAGCCTAGATACTCAGCTATCTACCGAACTAGTAAGATATTAGGCTAATGCTAACTTGACCAGCTAGCAAAACGAATTTGCTCGCCCAAGTAAACAACTCATTAACTGAAATTAGCATGCACTTAATATTTATTGAAAGGTCGGAGAGTTTTGAAAACATGTGGGCAAATTTGGGAATGGCTTATTTGTGAATGCTGAGTTGTTTATTCGAGCGGGAAAATTCGTTTTGCTACCCGGTGAAGTCAGGCTTTGAAGTAGCAATAATCAAATTCCTCGTGTTCTGGTTTCTGGTGAAATTCTAGATGTCGGCAAATTATTTTGAAAAAAATAATGTTGATGCTAACTTCAACGACTTGGTCTGCAGACCGTTGTTTGCACATGTCCATGGAATGATATTTCGGCTTCTAGTTTCTATCAGTGTTCAAAATTTACATGGCTGGTTCTCATCGTACCATGGACATAATGATGGATATACAACACAGCCTTTGTGAAATTTTCAGTCGACTAAATTCATCCAATTAAACTCAAATGTAGGATATGAACCATAGTTGGGAATGAAGGAATTTCTTAGACCCCACTCTGCTGCTGAACTTTTAAATTCTTGGATTGATCAAATAGAATTTTCTAAAGGCAGTTTCATATTCTTATAAGTTACCTAGACTATATGAAATCCCGTGTTCATTACCTGATGAAGATGTTTCCGGTTTATGTCATAAACGTAATAAACAAAAATGAGGCATATTTTGGCACTCAGATGTCGATTGCATATAAGTTGAAATCCGGGAAAATAGCCCACTTGACCTTGTAAGCTACAAAGTTATAAAAACTTTAAAGCACTAGGTGACATGCCACGCGTGATTCACGCGTAATTACGGAACACCCCAAATATCCGTGGTTAAGGACATTATATTCTTCTACCCGCGTACATACGCGCTGCACTAAGAGTCAGAAATCACTTGATCTGATGCTGTTAAAGCATGGGAAATGTTTATGAATACGCGCGGGCGAGCGTTTATAGTTACGCGTGATTGAGCGTGGCAGGTCACCTAGTGAGGTCACCTTACTTTTTTGGGTTTACGGGTTGTAGCCAACTTACAAAGCTTTCCGAAATTTTTCAGGATATATGCCATAAATGAGCAGAGCTACGAATGCTTACTGAGTTACTCTTAAAGTTTCTGCAAAAAAGTAATCCGGAATATGATACTTTCTGATTTTGATCAAAGTACTTAAAATGACAATCTTAATCATTGTTCAGTGGTCTGTGTTCTAGTTCAATGTTTTACTCTAAGCCATCAGAAAAAGTCGCCAATTTCGACAAATCTTTCCAGAAGTAACCGGAGAACTTTTCTTAGTCTGCGCATTCAAAAGTAGTGCATTTAACAGCAGCAAAGTTAGTATGTTTGGCCATATCTATAAATAGCTAAAAATGATCATTTAAAATGTCTAAGTATCTGCTCACATACCATAATGATCGGTAAAGAGGTGCAAGGTACATATTACAAGGTTTGAAAAAATACTGCAGAACGGTTAAAATTTCTATAGCTGTTGGTAATTTAGTAAATGTCAAGACAGCTTGCAAAGTGATGGATGCATTCACTTCCTATAAATAATAACCTTATTGAATCTGTAATGTAAACTAACGATCAATCAATCTTCTTCCATGCGTGCAATCTAAATTCAGCTAATATGAGATTATTGCATCAGGATGCTATGTTCCAATTATATTATGCTTACGGTAAATTATTTTCTTTTAATAGCATTTTCATAAAGGTATAAGTATTGAGAGACATCTCGCCTTCAGGTCAACTAAAACTTGGAGTTAATTGTAAGATGCGAACAATGAAGAAATGAAGAATAATGGAAGAGATGAAGCATCACCTATGCGTGCAGCACGTCTAGCATGTGGTCTTTTAGTGTCCTAACAAATATGTTTTTAACGGCTTATAGGGGGCCTGATGTAGTGTAAGGTTGCAAGCAGCCAGTGGATGTGGAGCTTGTAGGCTTACGTTCGTATACCAAGAGTCATTTTCGTGTTTGCAGTAAAGGAAATGAAAATTTTGTACAGTTTCGAGTCAGCTGGAGGCTTAGTAGCCAACTGATTCGAACTGTATAGAATTTTCCTTTTAAATGAATTTATAAATCACGGCAGGCATACCGCATAGCCATCGCAAGCTGTTGTATGAGCAGACAGTGCCTATATTTTACTCCACTACAAAGTCAATTGAGCATGAACGGTGAACGCTACATATGGTCTATAAAGACTGTGGCTACAAGCTCAGTGAGCGAGGAAACATGCATTCCTGTCGCATGGCCTGTGAAAATGGTAAGTCTCCATCACATGCACACATGCACCTATGCAAGCTTAGCAAGCTACATAGTAAACCGCAATTTATAAATTCAGCTAAAATTAAATGAAACAAAGCATATCAGGCCTATTGTTATCATCATAACTCAGAAATAGGTCCGATCGGTGCACATGTTGCTCACCATTATCTACAGTCCATTCTCAGCACACTGATGAAAATCTAACTCAAAGTCATCCAGTTTACATATTCAAAAATTAGATTTAGAAAAAAAAACAAACATGAATGCATGTGCATTGAAATATGATATCTCTGTATGACTATATCCCAAATTACTATACAATGAGGACTGCAGTGAGACTGGGAACATTGTGGTTCGGGTTTTTAGAACCATCAATCAAATAACTACTTTATTGAAAGTTGATTCAGTCTGACAATCAATGGAAAGTACAATTTTCAAAAGTACAGTTAATAAACTTTTCATTTCAAATTTTCACGATGGAATGAAAATATAAAACCCATGAATATTGAATTATGGAAGTCGTCATAAATGCTGTCATTATGAGAGTCAATTGACCTGACAATTGAGAGTCGCTTCATCACTCTTTTATTCACTAATCGGTCATATCTGCCAATCGATTTCTCACATTTGAGGCCCGCTATTATACAGATCTCATAGTTTTTAAACCCATTTGATTTCAGATTCGTAATCATTGTCGGCCTTATGCAATGAATTGTGTATGTCCTCGGCAAGCAGGCGCTTATTGAAATCCTTTATAAAGCCTCATATCCCATATATCACTAATATATCAATTACGAGCCAAGTCCTGAGTAGACCGATATAACGGGCTCGGTCCGGGCCGCACATTTTTGAATTGGCCAGGACCATCAACAAGTCTGCCTGTTGCTCCAACGTCGATGTTTCAAATTTGCCCACGATCTCTAAAATCAATAACATCTCACTATGGGCAGCCTCTTCAAATCTGACTTTAAATATTGCAAAGACAGCCGGTCTGGTTTACCATCGTGGCAATTTTAAAGAGTGTTGTAATGTCGAAGAACACATCTCAGATGTTGCATTTTCCAATAGTGTCCGCTTTTTGGAGATCATTTTAAATTGTTCTCTCAATTGGAGATCTCACATTGACTTCATAGAGAAGAAATGCTCTCAGCGATTGTACATTTTGAGACGCATAAGATCTTTTAATTCTGTAGAACAATATATTCAACTTTACAATGTTCTCATCCGCTCACTAATGGAGTATGCTTCTCTAGCTTTTATCGGATTATCTAAAGATGACTCCTGTCGATTGAAAATGGTGCAAAAACGCTGCCCTGAAATCAAAGGTTGTAGTGATGAATGTGATTTATCAACTAGAAGGACCACGACTGCGATCAAACTATTCAATCAGATTCAGTGTGCTGAGACTACCATCACCAATGCAACCCCACATCGGCTGCCAGGTGGAGGCCATCTGTACCTTTTTTGCAGAACATCAGTTCGCAGGAGCTCTTTTATCCCGGCCATAAGTATCCTCATGACTTCTACCTTTTGTGATTGATTGTATTTTATTTCATTTTGTCGTTTATTTCTCGCAACCTAATATATTCAGTGTCTTTCCTGTGTAAAGTAACAATTTGATATGTACATTTTCCGATTTCCAATTTGTGATTCAATATACATCATCTCTCTCACTAATTTTCGCTCTGAAACGCCGAGTCGTGGCAATCATATCAATTTCAGTGTACTATCAAATATTTGCGTTTTATCCTTGGTATGAAATTGTTACATGGACACTCGAATGTCTTCTGCACCAAGAATTTGGCTGTGTTTTTTCCTCCTCTGCTTAATTTGAGCATTTTGACAATGTTACTTTCGCAATGAGAATGAAAAAAGGATTTGTAAGGAGCGCAATGAAGATTTCTCGTCAGGTTGATACTTATGTGTCTACGAAGCAATGTTGCCAATTAGAGTCAACGTTGATGAACCCACAATGACAATCCGATACAGATGAATAGATTTGAAGCAAAATTTTATGTGGATAAAGGAAATATTATAAAATGGAATACCTAAATGAAGATATCAGTGATCGCATTTACTACCTTCAGCTCTTCACTTGTCAGGTATTCTGTCATGCATACAGAGTGCAGTTTCCATGATTGATTAAATCAGAGAACTTTTTAAGATTAAAAAATGATTCCGCTAACTTCATAATCAGATTGCAGAAAAACTGAAATTCAGATGTCCGGTTGACCCGTTAAAGACGAACTTATCATTCAAAAGTAAGAGTTTTTTTATTTTTTTCAAACGCAATTTGCAGGCTTTATAGGCATCGCACGCGGTAGGGAGTGGCACCATTTGAACCACGCTGATCTCCTCTTTAATTTGGTCACTTATTTGTACGTAATCGTTGTTCCAATTGTGGTAAGCGAAACAAATTGGATCAGGTAATGACAAAATATGATTGATTTACTGCTCCTTTCAACGAGACTAAAACATTGGCTCCGCTGGGTGGCTCCGGTGAGTTCATAGCGGAACTACTTTTATCTTTAAACTTGAATTTCCCACAAGCGACTGCGAATTCGTGGAATCTGAGCCCAGATTCCTGATCAGGAGGCTAAAATCTACTAATTAGAAGTTCTTACGAATAGAATATAGTTCCGCTGACTGGTTCGCACACGAATCTGAAGTCATGATTTGAGGCACGATTGCGTCTAAGGGGCGAGCTGGGTTTAGCCTTTGTTCCTCAAGGAGAGACTATAAACACAGTGGCGTCTTCTCCGTACCTGCGAGGCCTTCAGCGCATCCTCAAATATAATTTACCATAATTTATAAAAATGAAAAGTGTCATCATTCATAAGATTTCATTTAAATTCGATAGCTTCTCGTGATAGCTGCGCACAGCTTTCCATCTCAAAATCACGCTCAACCTCAGAGTAAACAGCTTTGCAGCACAGCTGTTTTCTTCGAACAATTAGACACTCACCGCTAGTCGTGTGTTCAGACGGAGCATTGATTGAACATTGACGGAGCATTGATATAGTTAAAGAGAGTTATGTGCGTGTGAGGCAGTAAGCGCACGCGCCCGCGTCAATATTGGCTTTCCAGATAGACATAATGCTTTGCCTTCTCCAATTTTTGCAATGAAATTCTTCGCAATTCTTGGTCGAGCCGCGGTACCTAAATATAGAAAAGGAAGCGCAACCCAATAGTTCCTAGCTTCGTTTCTTGTCAGAGAAGCTTAAACGTTAACAATAGCAGATGACTGAAGTTCAGACAAGACTGCGATTAGATGATGAGCGTTCGCCAATGAGTACCGAGTAATGCATTTGACTCGAACTACATCCGGATTCGGTAGAATTCCATAATTTGTTTTTACGTGATTGATGTGACACTATGTTTAATACTGTAGATGAGCTCATTACCACGCCTTTCGTCCGAAGGGAATATGCTGAACAGATGACAGTCGTCAAGGCCAACACCTGATTTAAAAATTGAAGGTACTCACAGAGAAGGAAATAAAAAATAAACAAGACATTTTAATGCATCAAAATTTCAAACATGTGAGTGGCTGACCGGCCGTGAGAAACGCAAGAAACTGTTGGCATTGCCTCCTTTTTTCTCGGGAAAATGTGGTCTGGACAGAAAGAGGATATAGTTATCTCAGCTCCTTTAGTATAGCGGTTAAGCGACATGAGAAATCAACTTCTCATGTGCACATCCACTTGGTCTTAAAAATTCTCTGGAAATTGTTATTTAAAATTCATCTTTTATGAAAATTAATGTTGTAGCATAAAAAATGTCTGGTATAGAAAGTTTTCCAATGCCGAACGAAGGCCTATGGTCTGGGAGCACTCGACGCCACTGTATAAACGCCAGATGAAGCGTAGAAGCTTTGAAGGAAAAGTGGCCAAACCATGAGTCGATTCATGGAGGTAAATATTTCCAACAAGACTACTGCCCTGCGATCACCGCGCTAGATCAGTGTAAAAAAGGAGCGAAAGAATGGAGATTAAAGATCAGAATTTCTATTTTTTAGAACTTTGACGTGGGTGAAGCCCAATCTTAAGTCCTGTTGCATATGCTGGGCATCTGTAAGAAGAAAGTAGACTTTGCACCAAAAAATTTCCAGTTCTATGAGTGATTTGAAGAAAAACCTCTGATTTGTTTTCTTCGGTCAAATTTCGAGCACCTTTAGTAACAGGATCCGATAGCGATATGCGACTTACGATCATCATGACGTTATTTGTGAATCAGCTGAATCCGTTTGAAGTGTTTGCAATAGCATTATGAAGTTAAGCGAATGTTTGATGCAAAGTCGTCTGGAAAGGCGAAAGCAATGTCAAAACATACCAAATCAAGTGGCTTTCTTTGGTTTTGTTTATATTCAAAACTGCTTTGTGCATAAGTTGCAACCGATAAGTTGTTCATGTCATGTGATCGTGATTTGAATGAAAAACGCTTACGTTCACTTTTACTGGCTATCTAATGAAGTAGAAATTGAAAAAATAGGCTGGTGTTTTAATGAAAAACTAAAAAGAAAATAATGCAAACTTACAACTGAAGATCATCCGAATTCATGCTTTGCATGAATTATTGTGGTTGACATGCACTATAGGCCTTGGATTGACTTCATGCGAATAAGATCGTCAAAGTTTGATATGCATGACTTTTCCAACTGAAATGCATGGAATTGGATTTGGTCTTCCAAATTTCAGGATCTTGTCTGATTCATCAATCGCTTTAAAAAATTGATATGTCTTTCATATCGATAGTTTTTTTCGTCATCTTTCTTTAGCTATTATATGTCATGCTATCTTCCAAAACTTGAGAGTTGAACTGACAAGTAAATTGAAAGTGCTTAATTAACTGGGGCATGATTGCCTAGATAATGCATGTTTCACATGGAGCAAACTATCAAAAAAGCAATGACATACACATTGAAGTTGTCAGTGATATTACTACTAAGAAGTCAAAAGCTTGATATCGAGAAGGAGAGAACAAACTGTTTCATAAGGATAGCGTTGCAGGATAAAATGCCGCGCTTGGGATTATCTATGTTTTAGAAATGCTAATGTTTTTATCAAACTGACAATTGTGAGATTCGGAAAAATGCCAAGTTTTCGTTTAAGGAGTTACAATGAAATGGATTCTTAAGGATAGCTTTATTGCCATCGCAGTTTTTTTGCATCATTGAATTTTTTGAATTAAAAAGCAGTATTCCAACTCTGGTTGGTAAATTCTTACAGGTCAGTCCGACCGCCTAACACACGTCTGCGCGGCTCTTACCTATGGGTTGCATGTGTCTCTTTGTTGCATATGGTAGCCCCACACAGATGGTTTAATTTGCGTTTGGGTTAGACTAGAGAGGACATAATCGTATCCCAACTATTGTATGCAATGGTAGCAAGCGACAAAGATTGAAATAGATATTCGTTTCTTTAATATTTCAGCTGGGAGCAAGACTTAATATGAAGCAAGCTACTCTGATAGCTGAAGCTGGAGCAACGCCAAATAAACATGCTTTTAGTTTTAGCCTTATTAAGGATCAGTCCGTGGGATAGGCACCAGGAGTTCACATTCTCCTCTTCCATTGATATGTTATGATCAACATCGGAAATACTTGTAATGGGAATCATGACTAAGATGTCGTCAGCGTACTTGATTAATCTAACAGAGTCAGATTTCGGTTGAAGGGATCCCATATGAGCCGCAAATAACAGAGGGGCGATTATTGATCCTTGCGGCACGCCAGACGATGCATCCCGAAAGGAGCTGTACACGATGTCTTGAAGGCTAACACGGTACTTTCTGTCTTGAAGAAATGATACGAGCCACCTTGTAAATCCATTTGGAAAATTACCAGAGACGAGAGTCTGGATGACAGCTCTGTGCGGCAGGGAATCGAACGCAATTTGGAGATCGAACGAAAGTATAACAAGACCAACAAGGTCCGTAGAGTCAAGAACAGAGGTAGCGAAATCATGGACTTGAATATGAGCATGCAGTGTTCCAGTTTTAGGCTTATAGGCAAATTGGTTTGAACCAAACAACTTGATAAGATCGGATGAAATTGATCGAGCGACAAATCTTTCCAGCATTTTAGAAAGGATAGGCAGTACGGAGATCGGACGAAAACATTCGCTGCTAAATTTACCAGATTTAGGAATCGGCACAATATTGGCGGTCTTCCAAATAGAAGGTACATGCCCAAAAGAAATAGATTCACAGAACAAATGCGTCACAGGTTCACACAAAACATGAGCAGATGCTTTAATCAGAGTGGAACATAATAATTCAATACCAGGAGATTCGATTTCAGATTGAGCATATCACGGTAAACCATCTCCAACGATATATCAACTGACCAGGGAGTTTCATTTGAATCTGGAAGATGGAAGTTTGACCAGTCGGCATTCGACGTAAATTGAGATCTGACCTTTCGAGAGAAGGATTCCGCTGCGTGCGCTGGACTGGGATGACCATTTACCACTGCGTCAAAAAAGGAACATGACCTAGACTTGAGGTCGTACATTTCACGCACAATCGTCCAGATACTCTTTTCCGTGTTGGCACAATTAGAGCATTTTGAGACCCAGCGTATCTTGCACCTCGAGACTAGTTCTGGTTGTGACCATCAGCATTGAGGAAAGCTATCACTACCACAGAATTAGGCAGGTCGTCTCTTCTTCTGTTTGACTAGAAAGGAAACATTGGAACATGCAACGTTAATGAAATGGCACAATCTGCTGACATAATGCCATAGCAATCGAATAATGAGCAGCCAATTCAACATTAAACACGCCAAAGTGTGCGATGTTTTAGTGACTGTTCAACCGTATCACACAGCAAAGTGACACAGTCGATGTCAAGTTCTTCGGAGAAGTTTGTGAACGTTTTTCGTGCGCCTGCTAACTTTTTTATTAATGATCGGAGTGCCCAACATTATCGAGAAAACTTTTGCGCAATGATCTGAATTCTTCGAATCTGAAGGAATCGTGGCAATCGGAGCATTTTGAAGGAATTCAGAGCAATGCGCAAGTGACGCACGACTATTTTTCCTATCTCTGTAAGGTATTAAAAATTTCTTTTTGCCCACTTAGTAAGTTCCTGAATGTGCCATCGTTTTGAATCAGGTTGCACTTCCAACAAAGAGATGCGTTTAAACAATCTAATTCTGTGATCACTACATCCAAGAACGCTGACAAAGCAATTTATCTCTGTGGCTTGATAGTCCTTTTTTTACACGCCTAAGGCCTCAGCCACACTGAAAGCAAAGCAAACGCGAGCAAACGTATCTCCGCAAGCTATCAATCGCTCTGGTTTGCTTTGCTCGCAGTGTGGCAGTCTATAACTACTGCAATGATGACTTTATATTTTCTGCAAAACGCTTTGCTCGGAAACGCTTGGAAAAGCTCGCAGTGTGGCTGAGGCCTAAGGGCCGTTTCACACATGCAACTTTTTGCAGCGCGATTGTCGCTAAAATTGGAATTGGCCTTCGATCTCTGCGACTGTCAATCATCGAACAAACCATTTCTATCTCTCGATTTCATGAGATATAGAAAGTGGATGTGTCTTAGCCTATTGGAGAAGGATTTGAACCAAAACTACTCTGAAGGCAGGCTTCAGTTCTATTTGTCCTTGTTTTCATCGAAATCAGTAGGAAATTTCCTATCAGATTATCAAAAATTTATCACATAGTTCGCTATAATAATCAAAATCAGGATAAGATATTCCTATTTCAGCAATCTTGTCTCGCCCTCTGCTCTGTTTAATAGACATGTAAGCTCATTTGATGGACATAGAAATCTCAGCAACCTATTCAATCAGTTCATCTATAAAAGTGGTCGATTGCGTCATCTATTCATAGCACAAGTCAACATATTTTCACGAAGCGACCACTTTCATAATATCAATAAGAACAGTAGCAAGTTTCACAATCTACTGCATCTATTGTCAATATCCGGTGTTTTTGCAAGTGCTCCTGTGTAGTCAATCAATAAAGCATAGTGCATGGGCATGGGCCCTCTGGGAGTCTTGCATGTTATGAAAATAATTCTCTCCTTGGCGGAAGCCATGCGAGTCATCAACTTCTTCATATTCTGGGAATCATTTTGATGCGTGAATCACCAAAATCCGAGCACTGACGGCTGAGAACGAAGTGAAAATGTAAATTGATGACATGGACTGACTCCAGTCATCGTCTATTGGAAGGCACTATTGTTTGACGTAGTATGCGAAAGTCAATAGCCTCAACATTTTCGAACTTCAAATGTATTATTTGTCATAGAATCGGTTCTACTGAACGAAATTTAGCAGTTCGGAATGCCTTTTAATCACCGTAACATGCTGAACTCAGAAATGCTCTCAATTTTGTCTGATTTTAAAGATCATTGATAGGACAAAAACCAAAATCGCGCGATTTACTCGCGAGAAAATGAAAACGCGCGACAGGTGTGAAAGGTTCCATGGCTGTAACGTTAAACAAACACCCGCGCGACTTCGCTGCAAAAAGTCGCATGTGTGAAGCAGCCCTAAGTCAATGTGCAACCAATCAAGCTAAGTTACGATTTCCCTTTCTACTGACCGGCTTCTGCAACATACCTCACTACATGACGCAACAGCAACCTCGCGCTGACTAGAAGATGACACTTTACTACATGGTCTCAACGAACTTATCAATTTTGCTATTGTTGCTGCTTTTAAGATCTACAAGTAATTACTGAATGAAATAATGAGTGTAATAGCTAAATTGCCTACACCTTTTCCATTCTAATTAAAAGTTGTTCCGTCTTATTTGAAACCTGTTCCAATCAATTTAGAAATTTTCTATTCAGTTTAAAGCCTGTCCCATTTAATTTAGATATGCTATATTCAATTAAAACCTGTCCCATTCAATTTAAAACCTGTTCCATTCAATTTAAAACATTCAGTTAAGAACGAGCTCTATTCTACTACAAAAACAAAATGACATAGAAACAATCAATGGTATCATAACATTTCATGATATAGGCTTACTTATGTACAACATGGAATCTGATGAATAAAATAATGCGGATAATAATACCTCCTAATAAGAGGATCATAAAAAACAATAAACAATGAAACTTTTTATTTTAAAAGTGTTCATCAATTCACCAATGTAACACCGCATTGTAAGTCTTGTCGGACCGGAGGGTTGACAGCCACATTCGATAACTACATAATCACATTATCGAATAAAATGAGTCATTCTTAGAAATCGAACAATAGCAAAAGTAAGAATCTTCAGATCGGTTTAGCGCGCCATCATCCCATGCATTATACACGCACACACTTTTTGAGTGCGCGATCCATACGTTTTTATGCTAAGATACCCGCTCGCTCCGTGTGTTTGGTATGAATAGCAGCAGATAATATCAAGTGCTGAGTTAGCTAGTCTATTCATTTGGTAAAGTTTCTCGAAGTATACGAAGACGAAATCATGACTTCCCATGCAATGTCAACGTCAATAAGCTCCGGTGCATCTGACACAGACACTGACATGAGTGAAATGATGGAAAATCGTGGTGTTAGACCAGGTACTCTAAGAAGCTATAAGGAAACTGATGGCATCGTTAAGCAACGAATACTCGATTAGCAATATGGTATTTAAGATTATGATTGCATTTGCTTCGATATTTGAGACTTATTGTCCTATTGCTTCTCTACAACAGCAGTCTAGGTTGCTGTGTGCGTTAAGACATAAATATCGGTTGGCGATATATCAAATTGCTTCACAGATGACCTAAAATGCAGACAAACATGAACCGACGCCAAGATACGGCCATCAAACTGATACGAATTTTGACTTTATCATTATGAATGACACTTTTAGATATAAGTTTCAGTTCCCACTGTTACTTTGATTGAAGCTGCAAGAAAGATCAAAAGAATAAGACCGCTGTAATTTTTGTTTTCAATTCTTAACTTAGAATCGTCACGCATTATTGCTTCCCTCCATATGTCACCACCATCCTCACATGTTGGTCATTCAATATTTTGTTTAATCATTATCAGATAATTCAACAAGGTGGTCAAAGTACTGCATTTTTCAACTTGTTTACAATTATGAAATCTGGGAGATTTCAGCACAAGAACATCGTAACTACAGATCTTGCGTGAAAAGTACAAGACCACCCAGTAAATGAGGTGTAGCTATGAACAGATCACAACGATGCGATGCAAATATGATAATTACTTGCGATCTTGATATTTACTTATCATAACATAACAGCTGGAATTTAAACATTTCTAACTTTTGCATTTATATTTAGTGCTTGCACATGCACGGAATTATATCACATCGCTTCATAAAGTGCCGAGATATTAGACAAAGTATCTATCTAATATTCAATAGTTCATTCCATGTTGAAGTGGTTGTCGGATTTCAACGGGCTATAGATCATGTTCAAGCTTGTGTTTCAAACTAAGTATTGATGTCCTAATCCTTCTTTTTGGCATACAATCAAAACATTTCTTTAAGTGAATTTTTTGGTGACTGAGCCTTCCGGCAGGTGGGTATCTACAAGAACAATTGTGACCAATCGCTGAAAATTGCTCGCGATTGCGTTTCTTTAAAACACAAGATTTGAAACATTTCATTAAAAAATAACATCGATTTAAGAATCCTAATTACATGCCCAGTATATACCCAACCTTGTTTTACGATCAAATTAGACGATCACTGCTCACAGTTTTTCATAAAATTACACCATTATCCTGTGTTCTCTTCCGACAAAATCTAAAAGTACATGTTTTTCATCACTTGTAAAAAAGTGATTTGAGCACAGCATGATTTTGGACATTTTGTTGGAGACGAAAGCAGAATAATAGCAAAAAAGCGTCTAAAATGATCACAAAACTGAAAATTGTTGCTTAAAAAATCAATTAAAGAATAGGTGGAGTGATTGCAAGCGGTTTTTGGGTTAATTTGGTACTGTTTTCCTGTTTAACGCATGCACGATGATAGTCACGAGCACTGTCTTACATAGTTTCATGTTACAGACATCTTCTAATCTGTTTCAACAATCGCAGTGACTTATGGACTACTAACTTATTGACTGAGTTAAATAGATCAATGGTTCATTAGAAGGAACGCAGTTGATACACAGACCTTTTCAAGTGAAGCACATTTCAAGTTTCAGTAAATCAAATCGAAGATAATTCTTGCATTAATGAAGTAATTCGCAGAAGACTTCCAAGTATTCGATTTCTAGCTGCAATTATAAGAATTAGCATAACGTCAATCATTCCTGTCAGACTGAAACCACTTGTGTGCCAAAAAATTTGCATCTTTGATTTTCATCTAAATTTGTCTCTGAATTGATAAATATTCAAATTTGTTTGTAGAGAGCAAGAAAGATTGAAATATAGAATTCCACTCAATTATCAAGAGAATTAATTGAATAAAGAGATAAACGAGTTGAACAGAGAGTGCATTGCTACTGTGTTGACATTCCTTAAAGTTGGTCTCAATGTTTTGCTAGGAGATCAATGTATTAAATTCCTAACTTGAGGAAAAGTTACAATGCATTTATTGAGAGCGATTAATACAGCAAACAGAATAAAGAGAATTACGGTGTGTTCAGAAACTAGTCCGATCATTTCATCGAGGCCTCACAGAATAATTAATCTGAGAACATATTAAGGGACTTGTATAAGCCCAACATTCCTGTAAGATGATCCTGAAACAAAGTTTTAATGGAAAGTCCCAGGGAGAGCCTCAAAATGAAATGTAAAAAGTACAGCAACATTGAAAGCCTATGCTTCTGTTAAACTTTTGTAAGACAGATCAAAAGATTCTAACATTTCATGGAGAACTGTCAGAGGACATTGATTTCTCAGCTATAAGTTTAAAGAAGCACTCGTTTCAGATGTAGCTGAGAACGTATCGGCTATTAATATGTAATATATTGAGCCTGGGACAGACAGCTTCATCAAGATCATTTTGATTTGACACCACCTTAATCACAGAGTAAGTAAGCAGTAAAATAAAATTCTCAAAAGATATGTCATCATACAGTGAACATTTTTATACCAAATTGTTCAGTTCTTTACGGAGATCATGCATGTTCTTGTCTAAAAAATGCACCTACATTTTTTATCTGAATAATTTTTTGGACCCATTTACGTATATATCTTAAAGTAAACTATGATCATTAGGGCAAACCATATATCACTTAACGAATACAAATTTATCACTTAATTGACCTGAAATGTATTACCTTATAATGCGTAATGAAAATACACGTATCACGCTTCATTCACAGACCTTATATCTATGTAAGTTTCCAACTCGCAGCTGTTCTCATCATTTTGTATAATGTGATAAAACAGCGATGTATGTTTCAAAATTGTCACTGAAAAATGCAACATTTTCTCAGCGTTTCTTCAACTTAGAGAGTGAAATTTCTACAGAAGCAGATGATGACTTACCTTGTCTCATTTTGCACATAATACATCTTAAGACATCTGAGGATTATTGGAAAGCATAAATACTCGTGATATTCAAAAGATAGCTTTTCTCAAAGACATTTCAGGTTTCAAATGACAGGCGTCAATCTGGAGCTCAATTTACAAAATGAAGCAGACACAATGCTGCAAATTGTAACCAATACTTTGCTGGCAAGCTACAATCGTTGATAATTCCTCTAACTAGGCGCTATCATTTACCACAGCCTCCACATTACGGACAATGATCATTTTTGAATTGAAGGAACATGCTATTTCTCTCGAGCGTGTCAAATGCTCAACTTTGAATACTACGCAGTTTTCAACCAGTCAGACCTTCGAATAACAATCACCTGTGGTGAAATAGATTTATTCATATTTTGCTCTTGATACCAGCGGCTTTAACACTGCTAAAGTGAAATTCAATCGGAAACTAAAGTCAACCGATCAACGAATTGAAGATTTCTGATTTTCAGAGCACAGCTGTCTAAAAGACGTGAAACTCAGTTTACAAGAAACAAGTTGGATAAAATAATTTTTAATTCAGCATTCCCTGCAACAACCGAATAACAGACACAAAACATTTAACAGTTAACTTGATGCTCGGCAAATTACGTCGATCGTTCATTATATCGTTTTCGACTTTTCAGGAAAATTGTGGATGATGAGGAACATCCTCTTCATCGGTATAGTTCTCAGGTTATGCGTGCCAGTAGCAAATTTCGCTTGCCTATTTGTCGTACGATGATGCGAAGCAATAGTTTCTTTGTATATATGAGTAAGTTGTCTAATGATGGTTTTTCACTCTGACGATACTTTTCAACTTCTCCAGCGAGAGACTTCCTTTCCATTAACTTATATTTTTGACTTTTCTTTGTTTTGTTTGTAATTTTGTGTAATATTTGTTTGATCTGTGACCTTGTCCCACGATTCTCATTATTGGGACTAACTCATTCAATAAACGTGATTAATTTTTATTATTATTATGAAAGAAAAATTATTTACAAGCAGAAGACGATGTCTTCTAGAAAATAATTTCAATTCAAAGATGTCACTTTATAACACCTATATTAAATTTTATGAATTTACCGTACTTCAATACTTTATGATACTATATAATACTTGGGTCACCCTAGTGATTACCATGTTTTGAAAAAAGTGAACGGGCCTAGACACAAACCGAGATAAGAGAACATAAAGTAGAGTTTTCAAAGTTGTCATGAAAGTTTTGTATATTGTATAATGTAGGTTATGCAGCAAACAGCAATGATCTTAGAATCCTGAAATCTCTAAGTTTTGGAATAATATATGTTGAAAAGAATCTCAAAAATCACTGAAGGTGTGATGTTTGCACTGCGATGGTGATCGTTGACGGCATTGAAAGTGAAACACTCAAAATAGCTTCACCATTTGTAACAATCAATCAATTGCAATGATCCTATGGTATTTATGAAATAATTGCAGTTTTTGCGTCAAAGCAATCAATCTATTAATAATACAATTAAGTTTTGATAACCCTTGTTCGAACCCCGAACATCACAGGCATATTTGTTATAAGGAACTTGAAGCGATGAGAATGTGATCATGCATTTGTGTGAGCAAAGCAAAGCATTGATCCGCTCTGTTACGGCGCTACTATGGCTTTGTAGCACTAACATTTAATTGCATGAATCCATGGACGCATTAATCACTTTTGAAATTAGAGACCCTTGTCGTTTTGTTTCTGTAGTGATGTCATGAAGATCATTTTGCTTGAACGTCTGAGAGATGTGGTGTTTCATGTAATTGACAACAAACAGCATGGCTGGAACTGGCCGGGTTTTTGGCGGCCGGGAATGGGCCGGCGGTCAGCGCATTCAAAACCGGCCGGTCGCGGTTGGGACGGTGTCTGGCGTCACTGTATGCCGGTTGGTTAAGGCCCTGATCGTCAAACATTATTTCGTCAACTTGTGTCATTAGACATTGTTTAGTTTCCACACAGCATACGTGAAGTGCATGAATGGTAGGCCATCCGGTACTCCGGATAAGCGCATATTTACAATACAATACAATATCATACAATGCTTTGATATCATCTTTTGTGCGATGAGCAGCAACACGAGTAATGACTTATTTACTATTCTAATGCGTTGTAGGCCTATTTTATAATTTTTGATAATGTTAACTGCATTTTCAAAGTCAACCAAACACAAAATTGAAAACAGATAGTCAAAATAATGACCCAAATGGGCATTGATGTTATAGTTACATTGATACAACAATAATGTGTGCGTTTATCTATATCCCGCCTCCACAAGAAAGCTTTAAGAGATCAACAAATTCTAAGTTCCAATAGTTTTCTAGCGATAAAACTTCTGAGATGAACAATCTGATCGCTGACTGAGTGTTGATGTTGAGAATTGTTTTGTCTGTTACGTGCAAACTTGATCAAAGGGATTCACTGAAGTGAGATTTACTTCTTTACTTGTGAGGCAGTTCTAATGATTTGCGACGTGAATTGCAATCTCTCCACTACACTCTAAATTCATATCTTTTGAATTTACATTGATGATCGCGAGCTGACGTATACGAGTCTGGAACCATGAGCTCGCCAAGGTTGCCATTAATTTTTCATTTCAGTGAGTGTTCCGAGACCGAGTGTTGCTGTATTCCTGTACAACGTCAATAAAAATTTATCACGTGCCGTTAACTTGTCAATCAACTATCCACGATCCAATGTCAAAAGTTCGGGTAATAGGCCCTAGGTTGCATTGAAATCCATTACTCATTGCATCTCTGACGTCCACGTGTTATATCAACTATTCCATGTAGTGAAATTATTCAAGATCTGGAATAATTTTACAATAGATAGGTTGAGGAAGACACAATGCTTCCAAAATTTCATACAGAGTGGAAGACATGATTCTGGAAACTTTATTTGAGAGGTAAAGGGTTTGAGCTGCATACCTTAGTTGCTGGTAATCACTTTTTAACTGTTTAAAGAACAGTTCGTAATTTTTATTTAGCAAACATTTTACATGCGAGTAGATGCTCTCAAATTGTGTTACATCTGCATGCTCTTAATGTTATAATGATTAAATAGGCAATTTATTCTAGACTGAATGTCGTCAACGGTCGATATAGGTCTAATTAAATCAACCGGCCGGCTGGCGATGCTAAAATCTGCCTGTCGGCCGGCCGGTCTTCAAAATGTGCCATCGGCCGGCGTACCTATAACCGGCCGGTTCCAACCCTGCAAAACAGCATCATCCAATGTCATCTTAATTTGACTACCGATGGACTACGCCAATAAATGAATTTAATTGACCACCGTCCTAAAGCCATAACAGAATGGTTGAACTTATTCACTGTTGAATTTCGTCAATGATACTGTGAATTTTCGATTTGTCTGACCTATGCCGCACATTCTATGAGTTTTTATTTTTTATAATAATAGCTGTTGTAATTCATGCGCCGACATTGTGGACACATAGCGACTAGTATTATTTGATTGATTGTAAGTGACTGCTCGTGAGGTAAAATAATTATTCAGATTTTAAAATTGCGCAGTAGAAATTTCAGCGTATTATGTGGGCTGCACGCCTACAATTTATTTCAAGATGATCCAAACTAAAAACTGCATCTAACAGCTTCAAAAGACGTCAAGAATAAGGAGCTAGTTATATTCCACAGAATTTAATTATTGCACACACTAAAAGCCGGATTGACAGGAAGTCATGTCATGAAGAATAAGTTTTCATATTTGTTGAATACTTTTTTTATCTTGGAGACAACGTTTTGAAAGAAGAGAATTGAGCTCAAGTTTCGTGCTGACGCAGACGCACGCATTTAAGTTATTCTGGTTATTATAGCATGAAACATTCTAGAATTATTTCGACTATTTGACAGATGACTAATGTTTTTCTCCACGCACTCAGAATATCACGAATGAATTCAGATATATCGCAAAACCTGCGTTTTCAATGTCACGTCAAGAAAAGTCGTCGCCAGCCAAGCCTGTAACACAATTCGACTACAAAATTTATGAAGCTCCAGTTGGGTTGAAAATGATATAATCTCCAGACGAAACGCAATTTCGATCACCTTTGATTGATTGACAAGTTTAGAAGAGAATTTGATGCAGCATAATGGATGAACAAGACCGATGTCGAAATATTCCTTCACGTTGTGATTTGACAACTTCCTGGCAAGTATTTTCAACACGTCAGCTGAAACTTTTGTTGGCGTGAAATAACTGCGTGCTGAAACAGTTTTATGAATCTCGATAGCAGAATATGAGAATTCAACACGACAAATCAACGGCTCATAAGATGTATCCAAAATTGCGTCCCACTCATATTTGCAAAATCAATTCGGTGAAAGTTTCATGAATAAATGTCATCTCCAATCCTTTAATCGAATGGATGGACACAGCAGATGTAGGATTTATTAATCCAGATCTCCTAAATTAAACGGCGGATCAGGCCTAATGAGAGGTATAATGAACATTTTGAGCTCGAAAAAAATCAGTGATGGTATCCGGTTCTTCAATAATTGCAAATACTCATGCTATCAATGGCAATTTAAAAGCCATTTTAGTCAGCATTTTTTAATGAAAATCTGTTTCTTGGAGAATATGATGACACTGAGCATTTGAGAAGGTTATCGAACTGCCACTTTTGACACGAATTGTGCTACTATGAAAAATGTGGAATGTGAAAAATCTGGATACTGAATTGATATTAGCTATCTGAATACAACTCAAATGGAATTAATTTCTGTCAAAATTTTTCAAGATGCGAAACACCATTTCCAAGTTTATTGTAAGCAAGTGAAAATAACTTCAGCTTTATGCGTAAATGATTGCATTAGTAATTGTCATGTAGGAGCTTATATTTTTGGTGAGTAACGACAAAAGTTGTAGATTTGTCTTCGTGCGCGTATAGCGATGTAACGCACATGATATAATAATAATAATAAATTCTATTATTTCAAGAGGATAAATATAATTTGCAGCATAGGTAATTTGAAATGGTCGCGTAAACAACAACGTAGAGGCAAGCGAAATTAACAAAAGTATGGAAAGAAGAGTTAGATAAACGTTCAAAAATTCGCAAAGATATGGTAGAAGTATTGTTTTTTTTAAACTTCGAATCGCGTACTTAGATTGCAGAGGTCGAAAAGCTTCTGGGATTTACAGCAAAGAGTGCTAACTTTCTCAATTTAGTTTTGGCATGCAGTACGCATGGTTCTCCTGCAGGTATCGCTCGTGTAACTTGACTTTGAGTTGTCCGCCTTGAGAACATGTCTTGTATGTATACTGGAGCCAAACGATTCATGCCTTTGTACACCAGTGTGACTTCCTAGAGAAAGCGCTGTCGATCTCTCTTTTGCTGCTGCATGGGCGGTTTTTAAAATGCGAGTAGTGTGCGCGAAGAAAGATTATATTCGAAACAAAACAGTGAAACACTTCCACTTACTCGTGTTCTTTTAGTGCATTGATACTGCAATGATCTGGAGAAGCTACCGCTATTAATAGCTAGTTCAGAGTGGCAATATCAAAAACTTTTTTTGAGGTATCAGAAACATTGAATGTTTATGATTGCGCAAATACCTTTAGCAAATATTTTGATAATGATAGGATGCAGTGCGATTTATTACTAACTAAAATGATTAATTCTCAAGTCTGGGGCCATTTCGCCAAAGTTTTGACTGTTTCTTCATTTTGCAGTTTAACATTGGAACATCGATTGAAAGTTCAATTAAAAATGCAGCATTTTTGGGAATTTTTTTATTAACATTCAGTCGTTTTTTAAATCAAATTTCTCTAAGGTAGAGTGTTCTGCGTCCGGGAGACCTTGGTTCAAACATTGGTCAGGTCAAATCCATGGTCAAATGTAAGACTTTTAAAAATGGGCATGTTCTTACATTCTTGCATGCGTACACCTTTTGCATGCTTGCTAAACCTTCAGTACAAAGAGAGTGAGAATGTAATAAGTAACAACTCGGCCACATGGAAGAAAGGCTCCGTGTCTAATGTGCCTGTTTTACACGATTTAGTCACTTCATTTTTATTCATTTTTTGATTTTCAGGCTCTTGACATAGGCAAACACAACATTTTGATTAAATTTCAGCTGAAACTTAATGTTTTTCGCCACATTCTTACATACATCACCGATCAGAAACATGATAACAACACACAGGGTTTTTTAACGTGCAACTGAACACAATTTGTGCAGTTTTGAAATCAAAATTGCAGCTTTTTTCTTGATTTGTGCAGTTAAAAAAATGAAGTGCAGAAAAGAACTAAATAAAAAATAGTGACATATAAAAGATGTAAGAGTATATGGAACAATTACGCAACAAGCAAATATTAAAAAACATGACTACTTGCTGAAAATTGAATTTTGCAGAAAGATTCAGCTTTACAGCTGCTTGTCAAATGTAGGCAGACCTCTCATGAAACTGTGGAAAGTTTGGGAAAGTTTAATTCGCCTCTAGAGCGACAACTTTTGTCCTGCGGCCAAGATTATAAACTGCATTGACTGTGATTGTCTTTAATCAATTGGAAAGTGCACCACTAATACATGTGCATGTAGAGAACATGTATTTTTACATTCAATTCAAGCAGAGAAATTGTTGGCCAGTCATGAAACATATCCTCAGGATTGCTGAAAGGGTTGTTTCTGTTGGAAGTCAGCATGACACAGGTGCAAAAGAACTGGGGTTGCGGGGCCTGATGGGGACCTTCCCATAAGATAGATATGTGCCTTGTCAGTTTAATAGAGTGGCCCTGTATGCCTGCATACTTTGTAACATATCAGGGCCTCCAAGGATGGTTGTGTGCTGCTGCTAGTATGACCCTGAGTGGATTGGGATAGATTGTTGCTACTCTGGGTCTCACGACTCACCTTCAGGCGTTTCTGAAGCCGTAAACTGAAACATATCCTGTCAGAGATGTAGAGTAATGGATAAACCAAGCTATTTCTGAAAATGAATACCACGACTTGTAACTTGCAAGCCTTGCATGTTGCGTGCGAAACAATTAACTAAAAGGTGGAAAATGTTCTTTTAACGTCCACATCATTGATCTTATTACCTTCGTGTGCAGCTAGTTCTACAATATCATAGAAATCAGAATCATTGAAATATGGCAAGACTGTGTTTGAGGTGCAAACCTCTTTGAGTTTTCGAAGGATGAAAAAACCAAAGGACATTACCGGATATGTGAATTAACTGTAAAAAAATTAGCACTTTGCAATTTCCAAGATTTTTTCCTGTAAGAACGTACTTTAGGGATTTTCCGTAAGCTTGCCATACTAGGGTGAATGAGATTTTACAAAGTTGCACCCAAAAGATGGCACCTGGGTTGGATTTCGGAAAGTTCAAGTACTTGATTCAGTGGAAAATAAAATATCACAAATGATTATTATTATATGATTAAGAACCATTTTGATAGGCCATCATATGAAATTGATTAAGAGAATTCAAATGATCAAATCAGGAAATTATACATGATTTCAGATATAATAAACATCGGCCCGGGCACTAGATATTTCTGGCCGGGTCCGGGTCGGTCCGGCCCGCCCAAGTCCCGGGCCCGCTTCCAGCTCTGTTAATGATTCCTTGACGACGCAGTTCGTTGACAATTTCATGGCGCATCAACAACATCAAAATCATGAGAGCAGAACTTAGGTGAGGAGCGCTTACGTGTTTAAGACGTTCGGTAAGAGCATTATTTAAATTTACATTTATTCTCTCCAAAGAATGCCTGAGGCCCTGCGGTCTGTAGGAAAATATAGAATAAGACGTTCAGTATAGTTATCGTCAAACATATGACAAACATATTGTATGTTTGTGCTTAATTCCGATCTTGCTTGTTCCGTTAGATTATCGACCCAACAGCACTTTTTCCTAAATATACAAAACATGAAAAAAATGACATTAAGTTAAATTATGACTTTAAATATTTAGTGGTTCCCATGCTCAGAGGAAATTGCCACGCCCCCTCAGGAGAAGCAGCGAGAAGCCAAAGTCGGAATACAAATTTTTGTGCGGTTGTAATGTTTTCTTAGATAAACCTGACAACACATGTGCGTGATGTAGGATGCATGGATAGGTCTCGCAGACGTGCATATTCACTGCAGCCATAGGGTGCACATAATTCTGTGAAAGTCTCATTTTCGGTCTCGTTCTTTTAAGAAACTCGTGTTGGCGGTCGGACGATCAACTGATGAAAAATTTCTATTGTAATTCTTATGAACTTATTATCGAGGGAAGAAGTTTTTTGTGAGAGCAATTATCACTTTAAGATCTTTTTTCTGACGATACCCTTTAAACAATCAAATTCTAGACATGTCAAAACAAATTTGTCACTTCAAGCAAAGTTTGAGAATATTTTGCATTGATAGAAGATATTGCGAATATCCGGTGGTTATTCAATATTATTCTTCTTACAAGTCACTTTCGGAGTTCATTTACTTTGCAAGACAAATATTGAATGTAAACATTGGTCGAGATTTCTTGTTTGTGAACATCGGATTAACAACGAAAGACGTCAACATTGAATCAACCGTGAAGGTCTTTAAGAAAATGTGTTAATGAACGGTAGCATCACAGAATTATTCCACGAATAATTATCTTCAATTTGCGCAAATTATCTTCATTTGCTCCATTTCTGACGATGACAAATAAATGTCAAAAACTGATTCGAATTAAGAGATTGTTTCATGAAAATTGGAAATATTGCACACCAATTGATTGTATTGGCTGGAAATATGAATAGATCGATCAAATTTAATAATTCTGCAAATCAATTTGTAAAATTGTT
Organism: Prostheceraeus crozeri; assembly: GCA_907163375.1. Taxonomy (NCBI): domain Eukaryota; kingdom Metazoa; phylum Platyhelminthes; order Polycladida; family Euryleptidae; genus Prostheceraeus; species Prostheceraeus crozeri. The sequence continues at coordinate 78,939 of CAJQUW010009842.1, forward strand.
TTAATCGGCCTCCAGGTCGTCCCGTACATCCTTGATTGACATCCGCCGCTTGAATTTTGAAGACATTGGCTTATAGCATGGCCCTACACTAGTCGACACATCTTACAGCTCCGTTTTGTGAAAAAGCCAGAACATCTTACAGCGCTTCCAAAAGATGAACATCTTGCGCAATATCTTGTTCGTTTTTTGGCAAGATGACTTATCGTAATTTACCTTGAGGAGAATGAGATGCTCTCCTGTGGAAGAATAGCAAGATATCTTACAGTTAGGTATCTTGTGAAAAAGAAGGGCTCATATTTGATTTAGGTAAATATATTTTCGAAAAAACACCACTTGTAATCGTAAAACAGTTGGATTTCCGCGAACTTTCGACCGCTCTCTGCTGTCTTAATGCATGATTAAGACAGCAGAGAGCGGTCGAAAGCTGGCAAAAATCCAACTGTTTTACGATGTTAATACAACTATTAATACTTATACTGAACACGTCAGAAATCAAATCAATGAATATCCATCATTCAATGCGGTCAAAACAGATGTCATAGTATAAAGTAGGTAAAGCGCTGATTCAAAAAATGCCAGCATGCAGTGAAAATTTTCATATCAAAAGATTCAGCTTTTTTGCGGATATTACATTCCTCTGGTCTAAAAATATTCGATCACTTTTCAATAGGCTAAATTTTTTGTAGATTTTTTCTGTGTCCATATACTATCGACTTGGAACCTCTATAAAAGCTGTATGAAGCCTATTAGATATCAAAAGGAATGAACATTTACTAGCAGGTACCTAAATAAAGCGAAAATGAAGCTGATAAACAAGGAAATTTTATGAACCACATATAATGCAAGTCGTCATGGATAAGTTGAGCTCTTATTGTGCTTCCTAGCTGAAATTTCATTTTTTTGACTTCAATTTTTATCGGCATGATTTTATGATTCACTACATTTATGTCCATTTCTTGAATCTGAATAGTAATATAGGCTCTTTGTGTAGATTCATTTACATATCTAAATGTTTATTATGATGTCGTATGCGTTGCTCTTTCAGTAGCAGGTAGTTTGTGACATAATCACGCATAAGAAAATACTCTTATTAAGGAGGCTGTGCATTCAGTCCATCGAATTCCAAATTTCACGAACACTGCCTCTCCGAGGTTGTCATGACATGGAGTGACATAGAGTGACATGGAGGATTTGTAGAGCACTATTATTCCTCCTCTATCGGTATAACATTCAGTTAATTCCGTGGAAATTTCTCCAAAACTGCAGAAGCTTGCATATCTCACATTTGATACCGGGTCTCAAGTCAACTCCAATTCATTTGATAAAATCAAAACTGTGTGGAGATTTTCAATGACGCAAGTCGGACAATTTGACGCAGAAAACCATTTTTACCAACTGAATTCGTCACTTCAGATACGTGACATGACGCAAGTCGGTCTTTATGACGCAAATGGTATATTAGACGCAATAAGTATATTTGACTCAAGCTGAAGTAAATGAAAATTGAAGTCAGACTTTTTGACGCAGTTCGTATATTTGACTCAAAATCATGAAATAAATTCTGAAAACTTCATGACGCGTCCGAACAATTTGACGCATTTGGTATATTTGACTGAAAAACGATCGATAATGCAATGCGGTATATTAATATCTAAATATACGGTCAGAAGTTCTCTCAACAATATTATGCATGGAATAAAGCTATTATCTCAAAAGAACAAGTCAACATGGAATCAAATAGGCCTATATCAAATGATGCCCAAGATTTACAATCTTAGTTCAGACAGCGGTTCATGGTAAATTTTGCACAACAGAAATATGGCGATCATGCTTTCTTCCAATTCAATGTTATCCACTGTTAGAATTATTTGTCAAGATAATTTGCTTTATTAAGTTCCAATGATCATCACACTATAAATGAGCTAATCGCAGGAGCAATTTTCTGTCATCTGGAACATTCATCGTAATCGAAATATAATTTGCAGAATGTTCGAATCGATTAAATTAGAAAATTGCCATCTCATGTCAAGTAATGAGACCGAAAAGTTGACACTCTGTTTATCAGGAGGGCAACGACATGCCCTGAATAGTAGGCCTTGCCTACATTCTTTGGTTTATTCACGGGATCGTCAAGTAGGCAAGTCATTCCTTGAAAATGCATGAAACTGAAGGCAGGACTTGTGGAATTGAAACTGAGAAATTGTTTAGGTCTAATTTTTGGAATGTGAATTTAGCAAGGAAGTGGAGGGGAGCACAGTATGGAAGTTGCAATATCCGAAAGCAATGGACCTATTGTCAATAAGATCTTTGTGAAGGGATATAACAGCAGAGCATTTATAGGCCTCACACCAAGTGAGAAAAAATTAGAGGAAAAACTTGATAACAATAACAAATATGAATGTTCATATTTGTTATTCTTGTCCTAGATATTAGATTATTGTCCTAGATTAGATTAGGTATTAGATTGTATCAGATTATTGTCCTAGATTATTGTTAGGACAAAGAACAAGAATAGAAGGATATCAGCAGATGTCACTTCCCTTTCAGACTATGGTTTTCAATGATTTTTGTTATTTTCTTGATATTGATATTTATGAATTGAATCCAAAATAGGCTACCAAAATTCACTCAAAGCCTTCGATAGGGCTCTGAGGTTCTTAAAGATATTTTTATATGCTGGGATTAGAAAATGAGAGAATCTAAGAAAACAAGAAATCGCAGTGGGCTGCAATGGTATGAATACACATGTAGAGATACGATAATTAGACTTCTAAAATATCTGTCACATGCATGTGCAGATATCATCATTACGAGAAAACATTGCTGTCTACTTTCGTCTGCATTGTACCATAGCTAAGTTGCGCACAATGATGATGCTGAAGCACTGCATGTCGCTTTCTTTAAATCGCACCCCTCCGAGCAAACGGATACCCGATCAGCATCTTATAGTTTCTCCGGATATCCACGGATCTTCACGGCTGAACGGATGCACACCATTAATTCTACGCCAGGAGCCGCTTGGATATCCAGTCTATCTCCGCGGATAACAAATTTTTATCCCATGGAGATCCGCATCTTATAAGCGGATATGTTTGATATCCAACCGATATCTGGTTCGTTGTTTCTGACGGATATCCGTGCTATCGACTGTGCATTCTGGCTATCCGCCTGGCATCCCTTAGTTAACAATGGATATGTAGCAATCGCGACTTCGATGTCAGTTTGCTATTAAATCAAAAAAGTTATCAGCTAGCCAAGCTGCTGTATTATTATCCAATCTTACAAATTTTCACCGATATGACGGCCTGTTCACGTAAAAAGGATTTTCAAATTACATCTTACATAAAAATCAAAATATCAATGTCTGATGACACTTATGTTTGGAATGTGATTTTCTCAAAGCCATTCGTAAATAGAAAATCACATTCCAAACATAAGTGTAAATTGAATCAGTGCGTTATTGCTGACAGCAACATCTGCTTGAGAGCTATGGTAGTGTATGAAATAACATGCAAAACGTGTAAAAGTAATTATATCGGGAGTACAGTCCGTTCACTCCATACACGCATTAAAGAACATGCCACAAACAAAGACTCAAGTGTACTCAAACATCACCTAAGTTGCTCTCCTAACATAGCTTTCCCGTTTACAGTCAAAATGATAGCGTTTGATACAAACAGCATTAACCTACGTTTCAGAGAGGCCATATTAATAAAATCTATGAAACCAAGCCTCAATAACAAAGATGAATGTTCAACTTATCAGACATTGACATTTTGATTTTTATGTAAGATGTAATTTGAAAATCCTTTTTACGTGAACAGGCCGTCATATCGGTGAAAATTTGTAAGATTGGATAATAATACAGCAGTTTGGCTAACTGACAACTTTTTTGATTCAATTTAAAATGCTGCTTAAAGAAAATTATATCTCATTATTGAATATCAGTTTGCTATCCCTACGCAGTTTTTGACTGAAAGCCGAATGACGATTCTCATCTTACCTACTTACACGTACACACAACTAAAAACATTCATGCAATTCATGCAGTAACAGAAAAAAAACAGACAAAAATAACAGAGATGCCGACAAGCCTCAAGCAACGTAATTTTTAATCCAGTGGATACAGCAACGCATCCATGAGGATTCAAAACTACCGACTTTGAGGTATACATGAAAAATTACTGAAAATACTTGTATTTTTTCAACATTAGGAGGCTTGCCAAATCTGAATGTGAATAGCCTCACAGACAGATTTGCGTGCACAGAAAATGATCTGAAGAAACTGCATTTAAAAAGTCTTCGTCCTATTGCATCGAAATGTGTTTTTCTTTGATCGTGTTTGACAAGAGAAGGAATCGGATATAACTCGGCAGATGCGCAGTTTCGTGGTAGGCTTATTTCATTCTGTGAAAGTCTCATTTTCGGCATCGTTCCTAGCAGAATCTCGTTGTGGCTGTTTGACTATTTCTGTGCAACTAGTGATCTTTGAACTCGTGCTATCAGGCCATAGAAGTGGATTAGGCCTATCCATGTATTCGACCGCTCTGTGTCACTCGAAAGGAAGTAGCACTGAAGACGCGTAGCGCCAGACGATTTAGGCTGATCATTTGAAAGGTATATGCAGTGTTACTGATCTAAAAATCTATGACATCAAAATTCCAAGATTTTGATCTGCAAATGACTGAAATCAATGATAATTTTCTACAGAGCCCAGGCAGCTCAGAACATTAAAGCATGTCAAGCTTGAGATATCTACTAATCATAATTGTGAAACATAGGAATTTCCTCAATGCCATTTTCAATGGGAACGAGAAGATGAATGGTGAAATGCTCCTACCTCAATGGTATCACATAGCAAAACAGACGGCCTTAATCATGCAATTAAGGCCGTCTAATTTGGAATTGGAGATATATAGACGACTTTCATGGAAAAATGACATGTGAAATATCGGCGGACAACCCTACTTACTCAGTAACAATGAAATCGATGACACAGCACCCGGCCGTAATGGAATGGCAAAAGGAATGTTTAGGCTCACATAACAGGGTCCAGTAGTTGAAATGATTCCGAGTTTCATTTAAGTAAACCTTCTTCAGAGAATTGTCGTGAGGCATGCACTTCTACTCTTCTATAATAAAATTATCAATTCGAAGATGAAGCAAAACAAAAATCCTTATAACGTTGTGTTTCTGCCAACTTCTGCAAAAGATTTTGACCAATTATTGTAAGGGTAGAATTCTTTAACCCACTGCGCAAATGACTATGCTTGTCCCTCCTGACGCTCTATTGACTTTCTGTTGATTATTTTTAGCTTTTTTGCCCCTTAAGAAGCGTGAATACGCGAAACGTCGGTCCTGTAAGCCTACATAGTTTTTATTACAATTTTATAGCCAATAAATTCTTTAAGAAGATACCTCAACGTACTTTTGGTTCATCATGAAGAATCGTCTGTTTGCGACAATCGTATTCATCAAATACAGTGTGAAGTCCAAAAACAATAATTAGTATTGTAGGTAGTTATTTATAGAACTTTATTATTGTAGTTCTATATTAGTATTACAGTATCATAGAACAATGATAATAGTATTATTAGTTCTCCAACGTTATCAACGTCATTAGTTCAGGCCTCCCCAGCCAAAATACAAATTTTTCTAGGCTTTTAGTTTTTCAAAAATCTCTCGAAATCTGCACGAGCGAGATCAAACAAAAATGGGAGACATTAATTTGGGACGGCAGAAAATGGGAAGCATCATCAGCAAAGCTATAGCGAAGGATGTAAACTTAATACAATCCATGAAGACTGGAAACAAATGGAATAAGATGAAAAGCAAGTAGGCCTACATGTAGTCTGCCAACTACGTTCAACTAGAATACTGCAGGTACTATGGTACTGTCCCAAATCGGAATTCCCAGCTAACACACATGTAAATACAAATCTACTTGATGCACCACACTATCCCGAAGAAGGATTCTTCAGATGCCCTCAAGCACAGTCTATTAATCAGGACTTTCGACTTTGATGCTCAGAGAAATTGATGAGCCAGTCGCTGCAGTGTCGATTTTATCCTTCTAGATAAATTTTGATAACTATGAAGCAATTGGAAAAATTCTCCTAACAAATTATACTTTGGTGTAAATAACGAATCCTTTTTAAGAGATGAAAGAAGAAATAGAGACGGGCTGATGATACCGCAGTACATGAAAAAGTACATGCATAGGCTATACCCTCATTCAGGCTAAAATTCAAACCGCAAGCCATATCCATTATTATAACAATGATATGAGACAAGTCATTTCTCAAAATGACAAAATGATGTATCTTTCAATACGATCGAATTTCAACTTCGACCGAAAGTCTGAGTGCTTTATTGTCTTAGAGTATGATAATAGAGCACTCTATTTGATTTAAAGCATATTTGCCATTTGAAAGCAGTGCTATTTTTTCTCTTAGAAAATATAGCACCGGTGAGGAAAATAAAGTTCAGTTATCCTAGATCCACATTTGTCTCAAGTTAAATGATGTACATCTGCGATTTACGGCAACTCTAATTTCACAGTCCTAGATATATTTCAAGCATTGCACCATTTGTATTCAATATTATTCTCCTGGTGTCTGCTTTTGGATTTGTAATCAAATTATGTGCTACTCTGAGAGGTAGGCGTATACACTAATTTGCGCTATGCTTTCGACAGCAAAATGCAGCTTCAAAATCTGTTTCACGGCAGGCCTATGTGAAATGGAGAAGATCCTTTTCAAGAACTCATACCTAAAATGCTGCTTCGTTCCTATGCCGCTAGTTAACTGCTTGTTGACAAGCATCCTTCCTTTCGGTCCATATTTCTCTACAACCAAGTTTGTGTACATACGCATCAGGCCAATTGTATTACTTAAATCGATGAATTAATTTATAGATTATTTGCTGGTGTTAACGATGATTTTACTGTGTTTTGTCAGCTCACTGCTATGGCCGCTTTTCATTTGAAGCAAAATATAAAATTATGGTAGAACTTTATATGAAATTATTTTCTTGTCCATTCCTGCAAATGCGAATATACATGTACCTATTTAACACTATGCATAAGGCTTATATTCGTAGCAGTAGGATGTTGCCATTATTATGTTGCATTTAAATTCCAATGAACAAACAGGCGAAACATCTCCATACAGGCTTTCCAAAAGTTAGATGTAATTGAAGCAACTGCAAAAACGTGAATTGTGGTAAACGCCATTAAAGAAATGACACTATTTTATAGCATGCAGCTACTTTGCTTTAGGGGCTGGAAATGGACTTTCAATTTAGATATTGTTGAAATTTTGTTTCATAAGCATTGGAATGATAAGGTGGACCGGGGCAAGCTGTGAACAAAGTGACCTTGTAGAGAAGAATATCGATTAAAAGCACCTTAATTGACAAAGATGTCCCCTAGCTTTGTTAAAGTATAGGCCTTAATATTCAAATCATAGCACTATTTGTAAATTGCATATTGAATCTATGTTTTTCGTAGTGAGTAGTTCGCCATTTTTTTACTTTTTTGCCCACGGTATTACTGTATGCGTATCAATTCATCATCTCAAACTAAAGGGTCATTTTCACAGTTTTCTGCTTGAGGCTCATGTGTGCAGGTTTGTCAATTTTCATGATTTGTATTGATTTCAGCTGTAGAGATTTTGCTATGGGAATGGTATTGTGCAAAATTCACAAGTGTGACGTGGCAAAATTCTTTCCCTGAGGAAACGTTTTTCAATGTGACAAATAAGTGGAGATTGGCACGATTGCCACTCTCAAATAAGCACGAGTCGACACTGAGAATTAGGCCTAGCTTAAAATGTCACACTTGTGACTACAGAACATTTAAGAAATCGTATGAGACTTACAGGGCAGTTTTACTACCCGTTTGTTTATTTTCTGCACCCAGAAACTATACAAATATTTTTATATTTTGTAGACCATTGAATATTGATACTTTGCGAACTTCTGCCAAATTATGGTTACATTATTGTGTAAGGTGACCATTTGATCAAGATGAATAATTCTAGGATTTGTATGGCAACTTGCCCTGAGCATGTTGACGCAGTTTTCATTTTCTGTTTTTACTGCATTTGTGCAAAATTTCTGCATGTCGCTAAGTGACGAGTAAAGATTGCTGAGAGTTATTTGCCAAATCTGTCTAGTGCTCTATCATCAGTGTCTAACATATATTGGAAAAAATTAATTTCTCGATTTAATATGATGCATTTATGCAAGACAGGCGGTCACCCTACTATATAGTCATGGAATTCGGCACCTTAAAATTTACCCACTTCAATTAGATTATGGTAGCCTATTTATTGACTATCTTGAATAATAAATTCTAAGGGACCGATCGTCAACCAGTCTCTCTGATTCTACCAGGCCATATTTGCATGCAAGCCTAAACTATATGAAGAGGTAGAGACGTTCTGTAACTTACTCTGTGATGGTTGATCGCGATTATGAATGCATGATTCTCCACTCCAACTTATTATGCAATCGTGAGTCAAATATTCAATATGCGTCAAAACGTCTGACTTGCGTCTAGTAGTCCAACGTGTCAGAATACCGTCGTGAGTCAAAAAGTATGACTTGCGTCAGTAAGAACGAAAATCTGGAGTCTCCGAAACCGAAACCGGCGGAAAGTATTGAATGCATGCATTGAATACATCTCAGCAAAATTTACCTGTACACCAAATTTGGTGAGATGCGAGCGTGCGGAACAAAGTCCATTTGCGTCAAAAAGTCTGACTGCGTCAAAATGTCCAACTTGGCGTCATTTTGTCTGACTTGCGTCATCTACTGACTATAAGGGGATTTAACTACTACAGAGTTGTTGCTCTGTTCAATATACTTACTCTATGACAGATGTAAAGTGATAACTTGAATATGCCACTAACATGCAAGTGTACACACACATCAAGATCGCTATAGTCCAATAGCGTCTATATTTTAATGTAGAGCAAACCTTGACAAAAATGTTGGCTAACAGAAGCTGGACAAACTTTCTCTGTCGCTATGGATGAACACAATCATTGATAAAACTTTGAATTCGGGAAAGAAATAAATGAAATTGAAAAGTTTTGCTAATGCATGATTGCCGCTATCAGTCTCATATTTCAATTCCTCAGTTGGAAAGAATTCAAGATGCTTATGTCATATGAAGCTCAATCAATAGCTTTCTTTATAAGAACTTCGTACAGTAGAAATTTGCATTGAAAATTTATAACTTAACTCACAGAAGAGTTTGGATGTGTATTTCAAACCAGAAAATCTTAGGGATTTCATTTTTGTTGACATTCAATGATTGAAAACCAAGACTGAATGCGCTTTAAGCGGTGAAATTTATACAGATCCCTTCGTGTGAGATGAAATTGAAGAAAATACCATCAACCGCCTGTGTGAAAATGCCGTCATCGGACGTTTTCATTTTAGTGTAAATGAAAGAATTGAAATGTCATACGAGGAAAACAATCTCAGAAAACAAAATCATGCACAGCAAGCAAATATACTAAATCTATATGTTCAGTTTGTCTTCGCAGTCCGAGGGTGCAGTCATGACAAGGATTGAGTGTCTTGTGATCGATCTGTGTCTGGAAAATGAAATATCAACATGCAAAATGAATGTACGTAAAACAGAGCTGATTGTTTGTAAAACAGTGATTATGTGCGCTTTGCGAGGAAATATTTCACCACTTAAAGCGAGCAATATTTTTCAGCTAGCAGTTATTGTTGTTATAGTATTGGGAATATGAATGCTTTGACGCAGAGGAAATCCACAATCCTGAAGATGAAGGGTAATGGGGTCATGGATTGATATGAAGGGTAAATTATTCATTTCCCGCATTTTGCATGCTTAAGTGATATTTGAATGGTATTCATTAAATATTACTTTTTAACTCACTGCTGGCATGTCTAAGCTAGTGAGCCGTATAATTAACGAATTCTTTTCGAAAACACAATGTAAGTATTTTTGAAAGAAATAAAAACGAAAATCTTCCCAACGTTTCGCTTATAATCTATTGCGCATTCTCAAGGGTACAGACAAAAATTAGCGACTGAATGAATTGATTACAAAATTTGAAAATCATAGAATGGAAACTAGGCTAAAAAGACTGCATTAAATCTTACATCTACATTGCTAACTTACATGTAAAAAACAAGACATCTAGTACATTGTGCTACATAGACGTAGGCGGTATATATACATATGTTCATATAGTATAATTAGAAATTGAGTTGCATTCTCAGTTGAAAAATGGAAACAGATTTGATTGAATACTTGCCATTTCATCCCAAAACGGTAATCATCAGAGGGCCTAGTTCACATCTCTCAATATCGTCACAACTGCCTGTTTAAAGTTGCATTAATTAACATTTTAAGTGAAATTTCGGTAGGCATTAAAGAAAGAAAAGAAAGAAATTTCGTGTATTTTTCAAGGAGTCAAAATCAAAAATATTGACAATGTGTCAATACGCCTGGGCAAAAACTGTTATGCAGAACATTCAAGTAAATAGACAAAAAAAATTGTTTTTATCTGCGAGATACCCTTGCGAATTAGATGACGTAAGGGTTAGCTCTCGGTAACTTCTTTGGAATTAATCGATGTATAGGATGTCCTTGCTCCATTTCAGCTGATTTGAATAGTTTTCAGGCATCTTTTGTCAGCATTTGCTGGTCATTGCGGACATACGTATCAAAAAATATCTACACCCCTTTCTTCCACAATAGACCCCTATGATAAAGCAAAACACAAATAATTTGGCTCCTAGGCTAACTGCAAATTTTTGATACGATGGCATATTTTTACAAAATATTTAGCTGGTTTTCAAGATGAACCGGCAAAGAAGCGAATGCGGCAGGTGCATAGTCTACGACGCTCATAATAGTCCGGCAACTCAGAGCGAATTTCTACAGTGAACGAGGCCGGAAACAAGACATCACAGAATGATGAAGGTCCTACATGTGCACCCTATGCCTAATAGGAATCTGCGCGTCTGCCGAGTTCTATCCGGTTCCTCTTCCTGTCAGACAGGATCGAAGAAAAACACGTGTTAATCCACCGGGACGCAGATTGTAGTTTTTGATAAAAATAAAATTTTCTATGTTTCCTCTTATTATTTCAAAACCACTGAGTCTACATGTAGAGCCATAATTTTTGACATAGAATTTCTTCACGTAATTTCTTATTATGTGCATGAACATTTATCTAAGAAGTCAGATACATTTAGATTAGATGAAAATAGGAAAAGCCGGTTCTCTCCTAATTCTTACGACGTTTTATTGAATAAATAAAAGAATGAGTCACCCGACGCGTCCCGTCTATACACAGACGGCATCAAGGGTTAAATTGTACAAGTGGGTTTTTATACATAAATCAGTCAGTGAAAGCAGATCATCTACTCATCTCATGACTTCTGCTTATTTAAGGCATGTTCGTCGCAATACAGCGGGATTCAGCCACCCTAGTAGTAATCTGTTAGTTGTTGATCAATAATTTTGTAGTCGACATTGTTAATGGTCATCACTTTATCACTGTGGGCCTTCATCGAATGTTCACCAAGTGCACTCTTCTGGTCTTCATACCGTAAGCTGCGCTCATGTTCTCTATTGCTTCTCTGTCCCGCTATATTGGGACGAACATGTCAAAAATATACAGACGTCATGAGATGACCACATGAGCTGCTTTCACTGACTGATTTATGCATAAAAACCCACTAGTACAGTGACAATTTAACCCTTGATGCTGTCTGTGCATAGACGAAACGCGTCAGGTGACTCGCTCTTTTATTTATTCAATAAAACGTCGTAAAAATTAGGAGAGAACCGGTTTTTCCTATTTTCATCATGATTGACCTCCCGTATCGGCGACTCTATCAATTCAGATTTGACAAGCCTCCTACTGTCGGCAAACACCAATATGTTGGCCCAATTTATCCATATTGAACAATATTCTCGCATACATGGCCGATCAGATGTATGATAATATCAGAGTTGCATGCGGTGCGGGCGGCACGCGGGCTGCGTCATTATATTCGTGAAATCGTCAGTTATTTGCCATGGTATATCTTTGCTTCGATAAAATGTTGGTAACAAAGTTGAAAACTGTCAACTTATTACGCAAGTTAGGAAGTTATGCAATTTCCATGAAGTAAAGCTATAGAGTTTGAAGACGTCCATATTGCACTTGAACACCTACCGGTATATGCTCACTATCTATGGTACGTGTACCTGCAGGTTTGACGCGCCCAGTTTGAGTGAATGGTTAGGCGTCTGACTGCTGAAATCGTTAATTTTAACACAATCAGAATTTGTTCAACTAAGATATTTTATAAACACTTCCGATATCATTATTTAAGATCTTCATAGGAGCAGCCTATATATAGAATAGTAAATGAGATACAAAGTTATGAAATAGTCATGTATATGTAGTCATGTAATGTACGAGTATAAAATCATTAACCTGAACACCAAGGAAAACCTTGTAATTCATATACCATCGTACTTGGTGTACTTTGATATAGTCGTCCGATTGTTTCTTAAACGTCTAAGTTGCAAGAATTTTCATTGAGAGTAAACCTTACTTGTATGGTGCCTGGCTAACTTATCAAAGAAAATACCAATCAAAGAAACACTTGCATCACTTACAAATACATTACTCCTATGTTCTGTTTTTCGATCCTTTAATTCAAATCCATAAGATTCGGTTAAAAAATTTGCAGGGTGCGGGCCGGGCCGCGGTTAACCCTTAAAATCTGCGGGGCGGGCCGCATCAAAGCAAATACTGCGGGCCACGGGCCGGGCCGAAGCTCACAATGCGGGCCGCGGGCCTCACCGGACCGTTGAATTCCGGCCCTCATACAACTTTGGATAATATCACATAGTCATGATAAGAAAATACCTGAAGACATATCAAGAAGCCGAAAATTGTGGCTCTGGAATTAATACTTTTCAGTTGATAAGAGAAATAATAGAAAGTTTCACTCTTACGAGAAGATGCAAGCTGCTTCTCCTCGGACTTGCATGTGTTTTTTCGATCTTGTTTGACAAGAAGAGGAACCGGATCGAATTCGACAGACGCGCAGATTCGTAGCCGGCATAGGGTGCTTATCATTCTCTGAAAGTCTGATGTTCGGCTCCTCGTTCCTTGCAGAAACTTGTTCTGGCTGCCTGACTACAACTGTCGCACACACAGAATTAGATTGTTTAATCATATTTTTGCAAGTGTGATGCAGCAATTTGAACCAATTTCTATGTAATTGCAGAACCTCTACCTTAACAATTCAACAATTAGACCCAAAATTGAATGCGTTTCAATGGATGTCTGTTAACTGTGTTCCCTGATACATAACGGCAAGATGAACATTTCAAAGATTAGAGGATCCGCCTGAACTGCTGACATATAAGCAGAGAAGTTCTCGGATTGCGATGTCTCAAGAGAAAACATTTGAACGCGTGCTCTAGTTAATCATTTTATGTCATAGAGGTCCATTCTCTCCATCATAGCAGTAGCAACAAAGTTAATCATGAAGTTAGCTACAAAAAGAATAGAAAGCACAACAGAGAGATAGAGAGCATTCGGGTAAGTTGACAAATAATGCTTCCTACCTATGTCATGTATTTCTGTCTGAATGCAATCATCTTGTATAGAAATTAAACGTTGCCGATTGATCGAAAGAAGTCTGGTTGTTTTCGCTCAGGCCGCCAACCCAGGTCGAAACCTGGGTCTTTCGAAACCAGAGTTGAAGTCGGCAACTTCTATTGCTTGATGAAAGCGTGGTTTTGGTCGACAAGGGTAGTTCAACAGTGAAGATGGTTTGAGTTATTGGTTACTTAGTTTGATTAGTTGATTAGTTTGAGTCTTGAATTATCTGGTTTTCAGTGAAGATTCCTCGTGAGTTATTTCAAGGTCACTCTGTGCACGCGGTTACTAACGTGAAGCAGGATGAACTCTACTGTTGACAATACTTTATGCAACTTTTTATGAATGACGATGTTGACTGAGACACAAGAAACCTTCATTCTGAACTTTATCGAAGAAAGAAAAGATATAGTAGAAAACAAACTCAACACTGTACCGATCATTTTGAAGAAGAAGACAACATGGAGACAATTGGCAGACATCTTCAACATAGAATATCCATCTGAGCAGAAAACTCCGGAACAAGTGAAAGACATATACAAACGTATCAAAATCAGCATAAAGAAGAAAGCAGCGAGTAGAAAAAGGGATCACAGTTGTACCGGGGGCGGCCCAAGTAACGAAGGCAACAAGATTGACAGCATAGAGGAACAAGTCTCCCGCATCAATCCCAGCGTTACGAAGGAGGTCTTTAATTCCTACGACGATGACGCTGAGCAAAACAAAGAAAATGAAATCGAGATGTCTGACGATCCAGACATTGCGTCAGAGGACAATGACGTTACCCTGCGCAAAATGGAGAAGTTAAGGGAAAACGTGGCCTGAAGAAGTTAAGGAAAAGGCCAGGGCTGGACATGTGATTAAAATGGAAATTTTAATCTGAAGAAGCAAATTCTAAAGCGATAGTTGGATATTCTATCTGGTAAGCTTATTACATGCATAATTATTCTGTCTATAGCCTATCATATGCACTTAACTAATCGCGGTGTGTGCGTGCTATGTGTTTTACATTCAAAATGGCAATTAAGATAACGTTTGATGCGGTCAACATTGTTTTCACTGCACTAGCAAATTTAGCAAACTAGGCAGCTACTTGCATACTGCCGTAGCTACGACTATATGATCTATGACTGCATCTTTTAGTTTGTAGCCACACACGTCTTGCAAGTGCCGTCCCATAAAACTACTGATCGAATTAGTTTCATAGAGTAGATTATTTCAATCATGTATTTCATTACATTAACATTGAGGATGTCCTATTATTTCCAAGAATCTTGCTGGATGCTCGATTTATTATCTAATATTTATCTAATGTTGTGTGATCGTTTACAATTAACCCTCTGAATGTCGATGTCTGATTACATATAATTGAATTTTGAAATTAAAAATGAAGAAAAATTACTAAGAATTAATCATTAAGAATTATCAAAAATTATTAAGAATTTTGAAATTTTGAAAAGAAGAACAACACACTAGCATCTCTGATTCTGTCTCTTGAAATTATGGAATACAGAGCCTTTTCTTGCGAAATATTAAAGTTCCAATACCTAATGTTTTGTGAATATTCTAGAAGAGAAATTACAAAATTGCAAAACTATTTAGAAATAGGTGTCATGCATTAAGTCAATGATATCACTCTTGAAAATTAATTGCTGAAATGTTTGATGTTTCTAATTCGGATAACAGTAGAAATTATTAAACTATGTATTTTATATTCTTTTAAATCTGGTCTCTAATAATTATTATTACGTTATACATAAAGCGAGTAAGTCATTGATAAATGAATTACTGTATACACAAAATGATACATGGTCACTGAACTACAATGTAGATAAGAAATTACATGTGCAATTTCTCATTTGTTCGAAATACTTTAAAATAAACAAAGAAAGCAGTAGTTTTTGATAATCAAGTTATTTTCATAGGTCAATGCTTAGTTTTTTCTTCCACTTTCAGGAATGCACTCCATTTCAACGCCAGTGGCATCCCCCCCGAGTGCCCCCGAGTAGATTAAATGCTGCTGCCACAGACGACGAAGTCGAGCAAATAACATACACGTTTTTGTGAATTCGGCATATCTGAACTTTGTGACGAAATCTTTCAATCAGTGATTTACTGTAATTTCGTTTTTATTCACGCGGGTTCTTGTTTCTACTTCGATTTTGCTTTTTATCTGAAGATAAGACATTTCATTGGAAATGTGTACGACCGGTGACAAGTCAAGGGATAATGAGTTATGTGATAGAAATTTTAGTTACTTGTTTTCGGTTAGGTATGATGTATAAAAGATCCGGAAGCCAGAACAAGTTTCTGCAGGGGAACAAGGACGAAAATAAGACTATCATGAATGTTGTGCATCTTGGCTATTACGAACCTACGCGTATGTCGAGTTATATCCGATTACCCTACTTGTCAGATTGGATAAAGGAAAACGCATTTAAATGAAATGGGAAGTGGACGGAAGTGTTTGGTAAAATTGAGATTTAGGTCACCTTTTATCTTGTTCATGCACCTTTGTCTATGAAACTTCAGATTTGCTAGCATCCTAATAGTGGCAAGTATGACATGTTTGACCAATTTAAGTCGCATTTACCCTTTCTTGCATACATCATCAATCAAAAGTATGATAATATCAAATACACATGATGGGGAATTACCTGAAGATATTCCATATCAGAAATTATGGTCTTAGACTTAGTACTTCTCAATTAATCAATAAAAAGGTAGAAAATCTCATTTTACCCAAGGGGAGTTTAAGAAACAGCGGTTTTCTGGTGAACTTTACTGATATCCTTTCCTGATAACAATTTCGATGGGGAGGAAAATGAATAACTTAGTACTGGGCACATGTGATTCACAGCCATATGCATCATTATGTGAAAGACTAAATTGCGGCCTCGTGTACCTGCATAAAATCGTTCTGGCTGTCGGAATGTTTAGTCACCATGTTGTGTATAAAAGTGGTTGTGCTATCAGATAGATTAAAATCCGATGGATAGCGTGATATGAGCCGATTACCCTAGAAATGTTATCAGCATCAACATCACGAACACGCAAAACTTCGAATGCTATTGAATTTCCGCCTTAAGTATATTTTGCGATATCACATTAACAGTTAGTCTACAACACAATCGAATACATGTAGGCTATATCAGAAATATTGATCAATGATTCGCTGTCTGATGGTATTTCCACGCACATTTGGTTGATGGCTTAGCGCAACTTGATTAAAATTTCACATCATCCTCTTCATCATCTCCGTGGTTAAACAAATCATTTGCTGCAATGGAGACGTTGTGTAAAGTTGTACAAGCCATGACAACAGCCATGGAAGTGTCCAGTTTGCACCTGAGTCGACTATCACAGCCCAAAACCGCAAATCGACGTTTGAGAACTCCGAATGCCCTTTCTACAGATTGTTTCATAAAAAATGGATCACCCTTAAACATCGCCTTAACTTCAACTTTGTCTAACTCCGCCAAACTTGAACGAGTTTCTCTGAAATTTGGAAGATATGTCAGTTGTGCTCACTAATATCATTCTTGGAAATTTCAAGCATGAATATTGAGTTGTTTTCCTGTTATAGATAAAAAAGTAGTAGATAATTTGATCTTCATTTAGCAATGTTACACAAAATCATACCTCACTCTTATAAAATTACATTTGTTTCCTTTGTTATATAATATGTTGTTCTACAAGCCAAAAGATATCAAGCAAAACAAAAATAAAGAAAATCGGTCAATCAGAGCCAGTATAGCACCATTATTCATTAACAATAATGTAACTGCTACATGTAATTAACTGGACTTCATGTTCCATAGCTTCCTGACTTCGTTGCGGTGGTGTTGGCAGCACTCCTGATTGCTTTCAGCTAGAAATCTATCTCTTACCGGTTGAAAACAATACAAAGCACAAATGAACAATAACGAGATCGCATTCACAAAAGGCAAAGTGTCAGCCTTCTTAGAACTCAGTTTTTCTTTGCGAGCTACAAGCAAGCGACTAAATGTCCCTTACACAAATGTGCATCGATGGCATAATGATGATTTTCGACTCTGTCGTAAAGAGGGCTCTGGCCGTCCATGCAAAACATCCAAACGTAGAGACCGCCTAATTTTGAGATTTGTTAAAGTTGATCCAAGTCTCTCGTTAACTGAGATGGCTGCACTATACTCGTCTATTTCTAAGTCCACTATTCGTAGAAGACTTCACATACAGCAAGGAACCATGAATTCTGAACGCTATGTGAATGTTTTACGAATGAACATTGGCCAAATGACAGATCAACTTGGTGATCCATCGACTTGGTTATTTATGGATGATAATGCTATGTGTCACAGGAGTAGTAGAGTCAACTTATGCAAGTCTCAATTAGGGCCTAGGACATTATCTTGGCCAGCTCGTTCTCCTGATCTGAATCCCATAAAAAATGTATGGAGTATTCTAAAACGTAACGTTCGTCGTTCACTGCTACCTACAGATGGCGTATCACAACTTACGTCACTGTTAAAAAGAGAGTGGAGAAAGTTAGATCAGTCAAAAATCAACGATATCATCGAATCAATGCCTAGACGAATTGGTAATGTCATTGACAATAAGGGTAGGGCTACAAAATATTAGCTTCTTAAGAACCGTTACTGTATCATAGCTTATCAGATTATATAAGGACATTTAAATATATAAGGGACATGAAATAACATGAAAATGCTCTCTGTATCATACTTATGTTTTATTTAGTCAAATTTTAGGATGATCCACTTTTTATGAAACGGACTGTCTTCCATGTCTTTGACATGAGTTATAGTTGCGGTGACGAGCATTGACAGGGTTGGTGATTAGAGTCATCAAATATGGGCGACAGGAGCACCCTGGTTCACCAAGCAGAATGCCACTCAAATCACCTGCCTCAAATCTTTGAAAAATTCTTCTCAAATATTCGGGAATCATGAGTAGAGCCAGGTCACCTTACCACGACGTTGAGGAATCGAATATTATGATCGCATATCATCTGACAATTCAGAGAATGATAATTTTTTCTTTTCACATTTATAGCAGGATCGTCTCTTGAATTTGGTTTAATAATTTGGATATGGGTGTGGTCATTTGCACCAACAGGAGATGACGCAAGTCAGACCAAATGACGCCAAGTTGGATATTTTGACGCAAATGGACTTTGTTCCGCACGCTCGCATCTCACCAAATTTGGTGCACAGGTGAGTTTTGCTAAGATGTATTCAATGCATGCATTCAATACTTTCCGCCGGTTTCGGTTCCGGAGACTCCAGATTTTCATTCTTAGTGACGCAAGTCATACTTTTTGCCTCACGACGGCATTCTGACGGTTTGGACTATTTGACTCAAGTCAGACGTTTTGACGCATATTGAATATTTGACTCACGATTGCATAATAAGTTGGAGTGGAGAATCATGCATTCATAATCGCGATTGACCATCACAGAGTAAGTTACAAAATGTCTACCTCTTCATAGCCTAGGCTTGCATGCAAATATGGCCTGGTAGAATCAGAGAGACTGGTTGACGAGGTCCCCTCAGAATTTATTATTCAAGATAGTCAATAAATAGGCTACCATAATCTAATTGAAGTGGAGAAATTTCAAGGTGCCGAATTCCATGACTAGGGTGACCGCCTGTCTTGCATAAATGCATCATATTAAATCGATAAACTTATTTTTTCCAGTATGTTAGACACTTATGATAAAGCACTAGACATGCAGATTTGGCAAATAACTCTCAGCAATTTTTAGTCGTCACTTGCGGCATGCAGAAATTTTGCACAAACGCAGTAAAAACAGAAAATGAAAACTGCGTCAGCATGCTCAGGGCAAGTTGCCATACAAATCCTAGAATTATTCATCTTGATCAAATGATAACCATTTGCACAATAATATAACCATAATTTGGCAGAAGTTCACAAAATATCAATATTCAATGGTCTACAAAATATAAAAATGTTGGTATAGTTTCCGGGTACAGAAAATAAACAAACGGGTAGTACAACCGCCAAGTCACATACGATTTCTTAAATGTTCTGTAATCACGAGCGTGACATTCTCAGTGTCTCGATCGTGCGCGAATCCAATTACCACTTATTTATCACCTTGAAAAAAACGCTTCCTCAGGGAAAAAATTTTTGCCGCGTCACGCTTGCGAATTTTTCACAATATTTGCATTCCTATAGCAAAATTCTCTACAGCTAAAATCAATAGAAATCAAGAAATATTGACAAGCCTGCAATCTTAAGAGCACACACGAATCTCAAGCAGAAAACAGTGAAAATGACCCTTTAGTATGAGATGATGAATTGATACGCAAAAAGTAATAACGTGGGCAAAAAAAGAGTAAAAAAATGCCGAACTACTCACTACGAAAAATATAGATTCCATCTGCAGTTTACAAATAGTGCTATGAATTGAATATTAAGGCCCATGCTTTAACAAAGCTAGGGGACATCTTTGTCAATTAAAGTGCTTTTATTCGACATTCTTCTCTACAAGGTCACTTTGTTAACAGCTTGCCCCGGTCCACCTTATTATTCTAATGCTTATGAAACAAAATTTCAACAATATCTAAATTGAAAGTCCATTTCCAGCCCCTAAAGCAAAGTAGCTGCATGCTATCAAATAGTGTCACTTCTTTAATGGCGTTCACCACATTTCACGTTTTTGCAGCTGCTTCAATTACATCTAACTTTTGGAAAGCGTGTATGGGCATGCTTCGCCTGTTTGTTCATTGGAATTTGCATGCAACATAAAATTAGCAACATCCTATTACTGCTACGAATATAATAAGCCTCATGCATAGTGTTAAATAGGTAGTAGCATTTGCAGGAATGGACAAGAAAAGAATTTCATATAAAGTTCTACCATAATTTTATATTTTGCTTCAAATGAAAAGCGGCCATAGCAGTGAGCTTACAAAGTATACATTAAAGTCATCGTTAACATTAGTAAATAATCTATAAATTAATTACTCGAGTTAAGTAACATAATTAGCCCAATGCGCATGTACACAAACTTGGTTGTAGAGAAATATGGACCGAAAGGAAGGATGCTTGTCAAGAAGCAGTTAACTAGATAGCGGCATAGGAACGAGGCAGCACTTTAGGTATAGGAGTTCTTGAAAAGGATCTTCTCCATTTCACATAGGCCTGCCGTGAAACAGATTTTGAAGTTGCATTTTGCTGTCGAAAGCATAGCGCAAATTAGTGTATACGCCTATCTCTCAGAGTTTCACATAATTTGATAACAAATCCAAAATTAATTATGGGTAGGCCTAGTTAATATTGCATGAACAGCTAACACATTGATTTTATCGGGATGTCAGTTTTAGTAGCGTCTCTTTTTTGAAATCGATCATATCATCAATCAGGCTTCTGCTTTATTAAAAGCCTAATTAAGTCTGATGAAAATGACATAGGTTGCTCTTACACAGGTCCATAAATTATTTTTCTACAACACTCGTGCTATTTCCCATTATTGCATGTACCAGGTATGCAGCAATGTCGTGTATCTTAGCGTTGTGCTGATGCTATAAGCATAGCATTTATACGTGGATTTTTTGATGTCTGAATGTTCCATTGACTGATGTTCATTCTTTTTGGCAGGCTCTTTGGAACTTATCTAAGATTACAATTATGCAAATTCCCGTATAGAGATGTGCATCAGGGATCAGAGATTGACAAGAAATACAAATGATAGTGCATGAGCTTATTAATTGATTGAGACTCCTTATTGCGATTCGTTGATTACTTTATCAGAAAGATCAATTTATTTTTTTTTCAATCAATCAATTTTTTATTTTCAAAGGCTGTGTAATTCCGATTATAACGACACGTAGGCCTAATTTTGTTACACAAAAGGCATAACTGCAGTAAACTCATCAGACTGACAATATAGGCCCTTAGGGCTATGACTGACAATGTAGGCCTACATGTAATAAGAGCTACTCTTAAAAGAATGAGAAAAAACGATTACACAGTTCAGCATTCCTGCTTGATTAACTCGACGGCGTTCGTCTTAGAATGATAAGAAGATATCGCTTATATACAGTCGAACCTGTCTTAATGCAACCTCTCTTATTGCAAAACCTGTCATATTGCGACAAATTCGGTCCCAAATGTTTTCATATCTTTACCATAGCCAGCAGCTTCTGTTATTGCAACTTCTCTAATTGCAAAACCTGTCTTATTTCAAGGAAATTTCAAGACTTTACCTTTCGTATTGCCAAAACACTCAATCTGCGATAGGCGTTAAAGAAGCATAGAAATGCTCTCTTATTGAATAGCTCAATCATTTTTGGTATTGAGAATGTAATATGTGCATGTGTTTATGATTGCAATTTAGTAATTCCAAAATCATGGAAACTTTCAGTCCCGGATCAATGCGGAATCCCAGGATTGAACGAGTCCCGGTTGGGATTGAGTATTGAGTAATGACTTCAGTCCTGGGTACTTTTCCAAATCCCGGGATAGTAATTAATATAGAGATTTTGGAAACCCAATCCTGGGATGTCGGGACCCCGAAAAATTACAATCTCGAGATTACGAAACAGGTCGATTCATAATGTCTTAGAGGATGAATGTTACTTTCTAATTGTGAATTAGTATGAGTAGGCCTAATATGAGTAGCAGCATATTTGATGTTTGTTACTTGTTGTATATATTATGCCTACAAAATAGAAGATGCTACCTAAAATTCACAATTACATGTACGATACTACTATTTTTTACATTTTTTTGTCATCAGAGAAATATAATTGTCATCTTCCCTGCAGCACAGACATCCACAATAAAAAACGAATTTTTTGTAGAACTGCTATCACTATTCAATAATAGGCCATTACAAGTATTTGAAATAATTTCAGTGATAACATGTTCCCACATTTTATATGAGCGACATGCAACCATACGCTTATTGGGCACCCACCCCCGGGATTAAAAATCCCAACTCTCAATTTGCCAATGTGTGGTTTTTGCATTTGATCTTTGCTAATCTAAGGCAAGCACGTGAATTTGTGCTTTGAAATTTTAGGTTCATTCATGTAGGGACTACCATACAAAGTTTTCTAATTCTCGAAGTATTTGAGAACTTACATTTTAAGTCATGATTTAGTCACTTTCACGAGCTTTAGGGAGGCATGAGATGGGAGAGGATAAAGCAACAAAATTATAAACTATGTTCCCCGTGTGTAGTATTTAGCATATGTGCAGACCTACCAGCACTTGTGAGCACTTCGCCACTTTCACTGCATTAAACCGATTCAAAATTCCTAGATGAAATCGAACTCAATTGAATATCCGATCCGTCGAAACAAATTTTGTTGCTCAACACAAGCCTATATTATCAAAATTCGTATTATTATTGCATGTTAAGACGTTCATAAATGTGGCGCATGTGAAGAAACGTATAGGCCTACGTGTGTCATAATGTGTAAATGTAGCCTACGTATAGGCTAAGTCATGAATTTGTAGTTTTCATCGTGTAATGTAATGTACCTTAAGTGTCAAGACAAAAGCTATGAAGTTGCCGATAAATGATAAGCATAAAGTGTATTATTATAAAATAACAAGCTTTTCTTGATATTAAACCCAAGCCCGAGCAGAAATTGACAAAATAAAATGCACTTTAGTTTAATAAGGTGATCAATTGACTCGTTGCAATTATGTGAAACACTAGCAAGCAAACAACTGCAAGAAATTACTTCTTGCTACAGTCAAACCTGTCATATTGCCTACTCAAGGGACCGGCATAAGAATTTGCATTAACACAGGTTTTGCAATAATAGAGGTTACAGACGAAAACAACAATTTATTACGATTTTTTATTATTACATCCATGCGTTATATCAAGGAAAAACTTTCATGAACAATTAATTGATTAGAAAAGAAATCAGTAATCTTGGCCAGTGAAAATCTGCAACCTAAGTCACGTATGACAGCTGCTTCAAGTTCAAAAATAGATTATAGTATATGTGAGCCTACACTGCTTGCAGTATATGTATATGATGTTAGTGGATAGAACTGTGTGCAGAACTCATGCATGCCTGCAATTTAGGTTCACATGTACAAAGCATTGCCGGTCCACTTTGTAAAGTACCGGTGCGGTATAGTCTTGGTGTTATTAATCGTAGGTGAAATCATGATCTCTGCAATGACGTCATTATTGAGGTTAATTGAGGTTGATTTAAAGTTTGATTTCAAGTACATGTAGAAAGACGTAATCAAGCACAAGTACTATGACATAGGATACTTTCAAAATGCGTGTTTGTAAGAATATTTATCTTACTCATGCTTATGCGACGTATAAAATCTACACGTTTATGTGTAGGCTGCTTATAATTAGGCTTCGGAATTATAGCCTATGCAAAGAAGGCCTACATAATTCATGGATCTCATTTCCTACATTATCTGACAAGATTCGATTGTTATTTTATCTTAAGCTGAGTGGATGGATGGTAACAATTGTGATCACGGGTTGGAGATAAACCTTAAGTTCGGGATTCATAAGCGACCGATTAGTCAGCTCATCATCTGTTAGTCAATTATCTTGTTCTGTCACACGCCGTGTAATTGTCGACCTAGATCAGATACTGTTTGAAAATCGCTCGCCTTTCTTTACTGTGTAGTCTATGCATCATTACAACTCGCTGCAGCGTCATCGTCGATTTTAGGCTTATAAAAGTGATTTATTTGTACTTTATAAAGTAAAACTCAATTACCTTTGCTTGCACTCTTAATCATTCGGCAATCTCATACGCGTTTTGAAAGTTCATACAAGTACAATTTAGGGAATCCAAGTTCGAGCTATTTCTTATTAATAAGATGGGTTTATAATTTGTCATGATGGTAATCACTAAGTTGCAATGGTGTGTGACGATTTAAGTCGTCAAGCACACATTTACAAGTCTAGCTACATTTTGATGGCAAACATGCTTTAAATCAGATGGAATACTTAATTATCATACTCTAAGACAATAAAGCACTCAGACTTCCGGTCCTCGTGCTTTATTGAAAGATACATCATTTTGTCATTTTGAGTAATGACTTGTCTCATATCATTGTTACAATAATGGATATGGCTTCCGGTTTGAATTTTAGCGTGAATGAGGGTATAGCCTATGCATGTACTTTTTCATGTACTACGGTATCATCAGTCCGTCTCTATTCTTTCTTTCATCTCCTAGAAAAGATTCGTTATTTACACCAAAGTATAATCTGTTAGAAGAATTTTTCCCATTGCTTCATAGTTATCAAAATTCATCTAGAAGGACAAAATCGACACTGCAGCGACTGGCTCATCAATTTTTCTGAGTATCAAAGTCGAAAGTCCTGGTGCTTGGTGGCATATCGGTGAGGGCATCTGAAGAATCCTTCTTCGGGATAGTGTGGTGTATCAAGTAGATTCCAAGTAGTTCCTTATCTTGTCAGACACGATCAAAGAAAAACACACTTTAATGCAATAGGACAAATATTTCAGTTTTTGGAAGCAATTTTCCATGTTTCCGGCTATTTAGTTAAAAATAATGTCTAGAGCCATGGTTTTTTATATGTAGTTTCTTCAGGTCATTTTCTATGCATGCAAATCTGTCTGTGAGGCTAACTACATTCAGATTTGGCAAGCCTCCTAATGTTGAAAAATACAAGCATTTTCAGTAGTTTTTCATGTATACCTCAAATTCGGCAGTTTTGAATCCTTATAGATGCGTTGCTGTATCCACTGGATTAAAAATTACGTTGCTTGAGGCTTGTCGGTATCTCTGTCATTTTTGTCTGCTTTTTCTGTCATTGCATGAACTGCATGAATGTTTTTAGTTGTGTGTACGTGTAAGTAGGTAAGATGAGAATCGCTATTCGGTTTTCAGCCAAAAATTGTGCCAGAAGCCAGTGGATCCCCGGATTGTACAGATTACAATTATCTTTCCGACCTGAGGATTAGTTGGTTTTTGGATTGTTCATCATTGGCGGATAGCTTCACACATCGAATGTATAACCAACGAATATCGAAATCAAATACTAGATGACAGCGTAGGGATAGCAAACTGACATCGAAGTCGCGACTGTTACATCTCCATTGTAAGCAGGCGGATAACCAGAATGCACAGTCGATAGCACGGATATCCGTCAAAAAGCAACGAACCAGGTGTCGGTTGGATATCAAGCATATCCGCTTATAAGATGCGGATCTCCTTGGGATAAAATTTGTTATCCGCTGAGATAGACTGGATATCCAAACGGCTCCTGACGTAGAAATAATGGTGTGCATCCGTTCAACGATGAAGATCCGTTGATATCCGGAGGAGCTATAGGATGCTGATCCGATCCGTTTGCTCGGAGGGGTGCGATTTAAAGGAGGCGACAATGATAATGCTGCAGCGCTTCAGCATCATCATTGTGTGTAACTTGGCTATGGCACAATGTAGACGAAAGTAGGCAGCAATGTTTTCTCGTAATGATGATATCTGCATATGCATTTGAAAGATATTTCGGAAGTCTAATTATGGTATATCTACACTCTTGAATTCATACCATTGCTGCCCACTGCGATTTCTTGTATTTTTAAATTTTCTCGTTTTATAATCCCAGCATTATAAAAATATCTTTAAGAACCTCAGAACCCTATCGAATGCTTAGAGTGAATTTTGGTAGCCTACTTTTGGCTTCAATTCATAAGGAAAGTGGCATCTGCTGATATCCTTCTATTCTTGCTCTTTGTCCTATTTATATTTATTATTTGTTGTCAAGTTTTTCCTCTAATTTTTGCTCACTTGGTGTGAGGCCTATAAATGCTCTGTTGTTTTATCCCTTTACAAAGTTCTTATTGACAATAGGCCTATTGCTTTCGGATATTGTAACTTCCATACTGTGGTCCCCTCCACATCCTTGCTAAATTCACATTCCAAAAATTAGACCTTAACAATTTTCTCAGTTTCAATTCTTTCCTCCAGTTACATGCATTTTCAAGGAATGACATGCCTACTTGACGATCCCTTGAATAAGCCAAAGAATGCAGGCAAGGTCTACTATTCAGGTCATGCCGTTGCCCTCCTGATAAACGGAGTGTCAACTTTCCGGTCTCATTACTTGACTTGAGATGGTAATTTTCTAATTAATAGATTCGAACATTCTGCAAATTATATTTCGATTACGATGAATGCTCCAGATGACAGAAAATTACTCGTGCGATTAGCTCATTTATAGTGTGATGATCTTTGAAACTTTGACCAAATTCTCCTGCCAAATAATGCTAACAGCGGATAACATTGAAACAGAAGAAAGCATGATTGCTTTATTTCTGTTGTGCAAAATTTACCATGAACCGCTGTCTGAACTAAGATTGTTAATCTTGGGCATCATTTAATATAGGCCTATTTGATTCCATGTTAACTTGTTCTTTTGAGATAAGCGCTTTATTCGATACATAAAATTGTTTAGAGGACTTCTGACCCTATATGTAGATATTGATATACTACATTGCATTATCGATCGTTTTTGAGTCAAATATACCAAATACGTCAAATTGTCCGGACGCGTCAGGAAGTTTTAAGAATTTATTTCATGATTTTGAGTCAAATATACGAACTGCGTCAAAAAGTCTGACTTCAATTTTCATTTACCTCAGCTTGAGTCAAATATACTTCTTGCGTCTAATATACCATTTGCGTCATAAAGACCGACTGCGTCACGTCACGTATCTGAAGTGACGAATGCAGTTGGTAAAAATGGTTTTCTGCGTCAAATTGTTCGACTTGCGTGATTGAAAATCTCCTGGAAAAACACACTTCTCAGCGAATGCATTGCTAATTTCAAGAAGCTTCTTAGTCGTTTCAACAGGGAATGTTACATAATCAAGTTTCAATCTTCGTATTGTGATAATAAACACTAGGCGAATTACTTTTGAAACTGTTGAGTGGTGAACTCCTATCGTGTCTGCTACAACCCGATGGTATGAGCCGCAAGCGTAGTATCGTAAAGTAATACACAGTTGTTGAATCGGAGTTAAAGAATGATTACGACGAGTTGGATTACTGAGGTCACTGATTATCTTAGGCATTATGAAGTCTCTCATCGTTTCTTTACTCAGGCGAAATCGTATGCGAAATTTCTGTCCGTCGTAGAGCTCCATAGAATTCGCACGATCTTGAAACATTTGTCGTTCGTATTGGGACAGTCGAATTAAGTCGATGCAATATGTAGGATCTTCCATTGCAAAATATGAAACAAGTAAGCGCTTACACTATTATACTCATTATGCTTACAAACGTCATGTAAATTTTTTATATCTTGCTTGGTTACAGAAAAAAAGTTATTGTACAAAAATCAAAACATCGATGCATAAAAACCATGTACCCACTAGGTCGACAAAAACCAACCGGTCTGGTTGCATTTGGATTAAATGAAACGACCTAGGCTTTAAGACGAAACTATAGACGAGCTTCGATCTAACGAGAAAAACTAGACCGGGTGGTGTAAAACCCTGGTCGACGAAAAACAGAAACCTCTTTCAGTCAATCAGCCGCAATCGGTCTGTGACAAACCACGAAATCAATTATACAATGAAATTCTGCCTGTCGATAGCTTAGAAACGGTTTCAAAAGTCATTGGTCACGCGGTCCGATATCTGTGGTTCACACAACTCATACATCAAGGAAGCAATGACAGTCTGGCAGAAAACTACGGCAAAAATTTCGTTTCAACATGACACGTTTGCATCACAATGGATGCAGATGCGGTTGTAAGAAGTACACGTAATGCAAATAAGAGGCTGATGCACTTCCTCAGAACGTCAGAAATATGCTTATCCCAAGTTAAAGAGGCTGTGAAGGTGACTTCCAAAAACTTCATCTCCGTTACTTTCAATGCATCAGGTAAAAATACCAATTCTAACTGAGTCGGAGACGCTTGCTTACTTGATTTAGGTAATGCTATAAGTTTTGTTTTGGCAACAATGTCAAACAAATAGCAGTGCTTCAACTTCTAATTTTGTGAAAGGTGTCCCTTAGACTTGAGACAGACTCGGTTACTTCACGAAACATTGGTTGAATTATCAAAGTGTCGTCGGTGTGTTTTGATATAGCTCACGACTGAAATGTCATCTAAGCTATTGCGTCTGTAATAATTAATAAATTCTTCAAGCTCAATGCAAATAAAATAATTAAATACCTATTGAAACTCAATATTCAATTATTCTATTCATATTCAATTTCTTATTAGACGATATGATTTAAATCTAGCGATCATGGCTGCCCACCAATCAGTTCGTAAGAAAAATGGCGATCATTTTCCCTCAACAAAGATAGAAAATAATGACATCTACAAAATTATTTAAATGAATGTTTGAGTGCTTATTAATGACTTAAGACAAATGATGTTGCCATCTGTATGCTTGACAGAGAGACATATTCAATTACTACCTAAGGTCTATAATGACTCCTGTACAATTGCAGTTAGCTTTCTATTTTGTTGCATTCTTCCTTCTGCCAAGAGTTATCAAAAATTGTAAAAAATCGGCCTGAATCATAAAGCGGAGAGTTTCTTTCCTTTTAACTGTTTTCTATATTAAAATGATCTCCCGTTAATTGCTAATCTATAAAGCAAAAATGTCTAGCAAAGCGTCTAATGAAATGTCTTTGGACATCAATGACAACATGTGCGAGGCAGTATGCTCCTACCGGCTCGATTATGTCGAGAGACTTTAATGTCCACGTATTTTGACAACGGATATCCGTTCTATACTAGACACATGGGTATTCAAGGAATATCACTCTTTCCACTCACAGATGACAAGCACTGAGATCATATCAGCTGCGTTCTACACTCACGAGAAGTTATTCTAACAATTTTCATTGATACTCGTAGTTGATAATGTAAAGCACAACCAAGCTTTTGTAAAATGTATCTGTATTTGTATTTGAAGTATCCATCAATACTTTTTCAAATATTCATTTTAGCATTTGAACTTTCGCGAAGAAGTATTTGTACAAGATCACATGTTTTCATCAGTACTTTTGAGAGATGAAATTAAAATTCCGAGAGTTATAGTGCATGTGATTGCGGTTTAGAAATGCGTGCAGCATTTGCGCCAACTGGTGCGTTCTCAGCGTCATTTATTTGATATCAGAGAAGGTTGACTACTTCTTAAAATTACTCAAATTTTCCTCTTTCTCGAATGCTGCCGAATGTGTGCAATATTAAATGATGTACGACATATAATGAACATGAAAGTGACATAACTTCATTGATGCATTTCTGCATTGCTTAGAATCTAGGATTCATGAGGCCATGAAAAGAAAAGACTTAAACAGGTAAAGAAAATTATTTTCGACCGCAAATTTGGAAACATCTTGATATTATTTTCTTCTTTTGGAGACATTTAGGACTTTTATCAATCGTGAAAATGCATCCTCCATGACCTTATTATTTGAAAAGCATTTTTGCATATTAGTGTATTTAAATGCCTTTTAGTATTCATATTTGTACTTCTGAATTTCTGAAAGAGTGTGTAAATGTATTTGATTCTTTGTTTTGGTCCCCTAAATGACTATTACTGCCTCAAAAGTAAGTTTTCATCAACCAGATATGATAAATGCAATCATCTATTAACCAATTGATAAACCAATTTATAATTTTTGCTTTTGTCTATTTATTTTGCTTTTAATTTTTTGGTTGAAGAAAACTTGTTTTTGATATGAAACATATTTCCGACTAATTATGAAAACAGTGGAGTCATATTTGTATTTAGATGTACAAAATATTTGCTTTTTCCAGATTGAAGACAACATTGATCATAAAGTGTATAACAGTGACGACTCAAAAAAATGTTAGCGTGCATTGAAAATTTTTCCATCAAAAGATTCAGTTTTTTGCGGAAATTGCGTTCCTGCGCTCTAAAAAAATATTTGATAAATTTTTAAGAAGCTAAATTTTTGCAAAATATTCCTGTGTTTACATGCTATCGACGTGAAACCACTGTAGAAGGAAGCTTTTTGGATATCAATAGGAATGAACATTTTATTAACAGGTGCCTTAATTAAGCGGAAGTTAAGCTGATTTTTAGGAAAATTTCATGAACCTCATTATAATGCAAGTCTTACTGAAGCAGTTGAGATCTCATTGTGCTTTTTAGCTGAAATATTTTTTAAATTCAGCTTTCATCGGCATAATTTTATGATTCACTAAATTCATGTTACATTTCTTGAATCTGAATAACAAAGTGGACCCATTTACATCTTTTTAAAGTTAATTATGATAATTGTCTTTAATTATGGTATTTTACTCATTCAATGGCAGGTTTTATGACATGATCACGTTTAGATACTCTTATTAAGAAGACTGAGCACTTAATTAAGTAATAGTAACCCATCGAATTGAGGATCGGTAAATTATTATTCTTCCTTCTGTATTGCTATCATGATCAGTCAATTCCGTGTAAGTTTCTCCAAAAGTGTAAAAAATTGCAAATCTCACATGTGGTGCTGGGTTTCAATAGAAGTTCATTTAACAAAATCGAATCTGTATGCATAATAGGGATTTAATTAATGCTGAATTGCTACTTTATCCAACATACTGTGCTTACGTTATGGTAATCTTTAATCTTATGTACACTACTTACTCAATCTTTATTAAATGAACTCCAGATGAAACCCGGTACCAAATCTGAGATAAGCCAACCTTTGCAGCTGTGAAGAAATTTCTACGGAATTGACTGATCATGATAGCACTACAGAAGTAATAATGATATTTTACAAGTCCTCCGTGTCGTTGATGACAACCTTGGAGAGGTAAGATACGTGTAGTTTGCTAAATTAGCAATTCGATGGGTTACTATTACTTAAGTGCTCAGTCTTCTTAATAAGAGTATTTAAACCAAGGTTGGCCGGTAATTACCGATAAAAACCTGGTAAAAACCACCAGCTTTTGCCATCATTTTTCGGCTAAAACTGGCAAAAACTGGCCAAAACTATCTTCCAGCATTATTGCTTAATTTTTTTGTGTACATGCAGTTTAAGGGATCGTCGTAAGTCCTTATTTTATTGATGAACGTTAGTCACAATATGTTCACTTTACTTTTTCATCATTCGAGAAACATTCAAGCCTGTGTTTTCAGAATTCAAACCTTATCAATATCGTATTTTAATCAAGAATATGTTCCAAGCATAAGTGTGAAAACATGAATTAATTATAAAAAAAGACAGCGCATTCTCTAAAGCATGCACCCTCATATCTTTAGAAGATAAGAAGATCTCATCCCCTCATATATTTAGAAGGTAAGGTGATGTTGAATGAATTGAATGCTGACAGTTAAGTTTTGATTTGAGCTCAAAATATGGAAATTTGAAGAACTTTAAACAAATTTAAATATCACAATAATGCAAATAAATGTCACAAATGCTTGCCTCTCTGAGATTCTAATACCAACGTCCAATTTTGCTGTTTACAGACATACAATATGCCTTACTTTATCAAGCTTGCTGCTGCGAGCTATGCTATTCAATTACTATTTGTTCTTCCAAATCATGATTTTCTGCTCCAGTCACAAGCATTAGTACATTGAGTACAATTCTAAAAAATGTAGAAATGCATTCTAACTGACAGTTGCATATTGCTTGATTTTGGAACTTCAGTGGATTTTCCGGTGCAGAGACCCTTTGATAGTGTATTCCTTCTGCGTTCATGAGACCTGGGTTCAAAACTAGATTTGATGAAACCTAAGACTATTGAAATACACACACTATGCATTCTTGCTGAACATTCAACGCAGAAGAATGACAGTGGACCTGTTGAAGCTCGTCTACATGAAGAAAGTTGCTTGCTTAATTAAGTTCTATGTATAAGCCAGTTTTTTTCATACATTTATTTTCATTTTTTTAGATTTAGCGGAATCACATTCTTTGATCTAAAAGAGCATTCATTTAATGATAATTTATGAAGTATCTAACGACTTCTATTACATGAACTAAAGGACCAAAATGGTGCTGAAGTCTACCTTTGTTCTAAAGGTTCAAGAAAAGGGCAGAGCAATCGCATACAAAGACAACATCGGATGTCGTTCGTGATAAAAACATATCATGTGGTTCTATCAAGTCACGTCAAGTGGATGTTTATTTCTCTTCAAAATGGAGATCACAAAACGTACAGATCATGAAGATGCAGAAACGACATCATCGACGTAAACAAAGATTCGAGTAATTTAAAATAGCGAAAGAGTATGGGCAAGAAAATAAAATGTCATCAGAGAATTAATGTCATGTTTCGCAAGATGAGAGTTGCATGCAATCTATAAACCCGCATGCATCGCAATACTCAAAACCGAACTTGTCGATAATTTCGTGAAGAAATAGACCGATTTTTCGGAACTTTAGTTTTAGCCGGTTTTTACCAGTCTTTACCAGTTTTTGCCGGGTTTTACCGGGTTTTTACCACTTAGTGGCAAAAACCAGTTTTAGCCGGCAAAAAGCCAATTCTGATTTAGACGTGATCACATCATCAAACCTGCCACTGAATGAGCAAAATACCATAATTAAAGACAATTATCATAATTAACTTTAAAAAGATGTAAATGGGTCCACTTTGCTATTCAGATTCAAAAAATGCAACATAAATTTGGTGAATCACATAATCATGCCGATGAAAATTGAATTAAAACTTGAAATTTCAGCTTCCACAATAGGATTTCAATTTCTCCATGAAGACTTGCATTGAGATAAGGTGTGCGAAATTTCCTTGTTAATCAGCTCAACTTCCATTTAATCAAGATACCTGTTAGTAAATATTGATTCCTCTTGATATCTAACAAGCTTCATACTGCTTCTATGGAGGCTTCAAGTCGCTGGTATAAACACAGGAAAAATTTGGCTTCTTAAAAATTGATCAAATATCTTTTTTTAGAGCGCAGGAACGTAATCTCCGCAAAAAGCTGAATCTTTTGATGAGAAGTTTTCACTGTGTGCTGGCATTTTTTTTTTGAGTTGACACTCTACCTACTATATACTTAGGCCTACTCTATGGTTGCAACCAGTGAATTGTCCAGTTCTAAGAGAAATTAATTTAGTTCTGATGAACTTAAAATAACATTCCCGTGTCGACGAATTAAAATTGATCATATGGCCCAATAACTTGCAAAAATGGAAGTCTTGAGGTCTATGTTGCACTACTACTTGCACTTATTCCAATTCTGCTCTACTTCCACTAGCAATATTATTCCTTCTATGAAAGTAGAATGTATATTCATTTGTCATCTTCATCGATTTGGATGCAGCGTTCACTTACGTCCGCTACTGGATGTGGTGCAGCCACAGAATTAGATTGTTTAAGCGTATCACTTCGCTAGAAGTACAAACTGATTCAAAACAATGGCACATGCAGGAGCTTATTAAGTGGGCAAAGAGAAATTTTTAGTGCCCTGCAGAGATAGGAAATATATTTGTGCGTCGCTTGCGGATTGTTATGAATTCCTTCAAAATGATCCGATCGCCACGATTGAATTCAGATCATTGCCCAAAAGTTTCCTCGATAATATTTGTCCATCCGATCACTATTAAAAAAGTTAGCAGGCGCACGAAAAAACGTTCACAAACTTCTCTGTAGAACTTGACATCGTCTGTGTCTCTTGGCTGTGTGATCCGGTTCATAACAGTCACTGAAACATCGCACAATTTGGCGTGTTTAATGTTGAGCTGGCTGCTGATTGTTCGATTGCTGTGGTATTATGTCAGCAGATTGTGCCATTTCATTAACGTTACATGTTCCAATGTTTCCTTTCTGGTCAAACAGAAGACAAGACAACCTGTCTAATTCTCTGGATGCAGCCTTTGACTCTCATAAGTGATGGCAGCAAACGGGAGGATCATGATTATAGGCTGTACTCGTAATCGAGAAACGCACTCCCTTGAATTTCTGAAAATCCGTTAGTTAAAATAGTAAAGAAAAAACTAGCTTTTACTCGACGTTTCGGGTCCAGACCCTTCTTCATAGAGTTTAAAACAGGCGCCTGTTTTAAATTCTATGAAGAAGGGTCTGGACCCGAAACGTCGAGTAAAAGCTAGTTTTTTCTTTACTATTTTAACTAACGGATTTTCAGAAATTCAAGGGAGTGCGTTTCTCGATTACGAGTACAGCCTATAATTTGACTCTCATTACTTTGAAATAGATCACTGTATTACAATTGTCAATTTCGACATCGCTTCTATGTTTACTAACACAATCTTAAATAGAGACCTGATTTTTTTGGAGAGATGAAATGAATACTAAGCAAGCAACTCCGAACACTGCTTTATTGAAAGCATGGATAAATTGAAGTAAATGTTCTTTTTGAATGACCCCCTTCATTCAGCTTCGAGAAGCAGGAACAGATAATCGATTTAGATTTTGTGATGATGTGGTTGAGAGCTGGAAGTATCTTGTTACAGTTCACAATTTTAATTTCAGATCTTGAGAGAAGTGGCTCGATTTTGATATAAAACGCAATTTTAATAGCATTGATGGATCGAATTCCTCATGCGATAATTTGGAAGAATCTTGGGCTTTGTGATTATATCAAATTCATTCTCAGACATGAGATGATTTATTCTGACAACATTGTGTATCACTTTTTCGATGCTTTCAAACGATAAACGATATGATTGATTAATCTCATGAGTGTTTTATATTGGTGGTGTAGTTCAGAGGAAGTCAATCAGATAACAGTAATTGATGTTTTGTACAAAAGTCAGTTTCTACCATATTATGTGATATGCAAAGGCAGTGCTTCTCAAATCGTTTCATTGCAGTTCTTGGACATTTCCGCGGAACCCTTCGTAGTAGGTTTACCTTTGGTGCCACCCTTGTACAAAACTCGTTAGATTGCTTGCATGTAAATTCATGTTGTGTGGGCCATTTTCGCAAGTGTGCGCATGTCGGTGTTATCACTTTTGCTAATTGTATTTGACCCTTCGGGGCTTTGTGTCATTGCATTTCTACCACTCTTTTTTAGCAGGAAGGCAAAAAGCAAGCATTATTTTTTTAATTTTCTGGTAGTTGACTTCATTCTACGAGTAAAAGGCTGTTTACCCATCGTTTTTCATTTTTTTAAAATCAGGATATAGTGTATCTTGATGACGCAGCTCCTCCGAATGTGTTTGCGGTCATAGAGATGGTTTCCTGAATGTTTTGCAGAAAAGAGAAAAAGCTGTATTTATATAGCTTGCATATGTTTTGCATTAATGAGCCTTTGCGCATTTGACTGAATACCAAAGCAAAATATGGATGCCAATAACCTTCGATTCTATTTGATGGTGCATGGTTCCATATACATTATAATTCACTTTAGATTTCGTATGTACACTAGGATGCAGTTTGTAAATAAATTACTGACCAAAATATAAACAAAACATTCAATGCGATCTTGCTCCTTATTTTCTTCCCACTTCAAAAAAGATCGCCGGTGCGGATTTTCTTCTTCCACTGGACTCTGTCCAACGCATCTTCCTTCACTCCTATTTTCTTCAGATCCTCCATTATGCTGTCCTATCATCGTGTCTGCTTACTTTCATGCCTCTTGGAAAACAAAAATCGTGCTCCAAAAGTTCTCAAGTCATTTAAAATTGAGCAACGTATTCATGGAATGTAAGTTTCACGTTGCATGAGCGCATCGATGACGCGGTGAGTAGAATGAATAGGATATTTAGCAGGATAATGTTTTCCGTCATATCCTGAGACACTTTTCATGTTTAATTATGAATACGAGCGTATGATCTACCAAAAGTATGAAAAAATACTTCTTTGGTAGAAATCATTTGTTTTTTATCAATGGTCGTTTTGACCACAGGTTGACCTTTTTAAGTTGTTTTTGACGTTGGCCTGTTAAGGGTTGATGTGATGTTAAGGCGATGACAGCCAAAAAAATTCTACTTGGGAAAGATCATGCCTGCTTATTTTGTTTTTGTATATTTGCAGTGAATTTCATAAATCAATGACTCTGACTTTTAGGTCGAAATGATATTTCTACGCGCTTTGCTCTTGGCACCATCATCAATACTGCTTAACGGCAGAGAATCGACCCCATTTTTTGAACTGCTTGCACGGCGTGACGATCACCAAGAGAACTCCTCAGGATCGTGTCAGGAGCATATAAGCCTTCTTACATCGACAAGTTTTACAGGAGCTGATCAATCAACTTTCCAGGTTTCCAATAATCATGTAGATTATGCGTGTAAAAGAAAATGTACTTATATATACAGTTGCCTTCCGATAATTATCAATAATACCCAACTATCATTTGACAGTAAAATCCAACACGTTTACATGGGATTTGCGACGAAAATTAGACCTCCGCTTCGGGATGGAAATGAGATGAGAAAAGTTGTCCCATGAACAATCCTAGCACCTCTACCCAAGTTCATCCAAGCCAAAGGTCCACATGGAGGACAAGTTTTTTTGTTCATTTAACAATTTCCTTTTGTGTAGGGAAATATCCAAAACTATGGATGCAGTAAGCTCAGCATTCACATTTCATTGAAAAATTAGTTGCATTATCAATTCAAATCCCCATTTAATGAGAGGCATAAAGTTATCTATCCTGCTGTTGATGGATGGAGGATGGGAGCGCCTGTCATGCTTAAATATTGATATAGACAGTAAACAAAAGCATACAGATTGCTTGCATCACGTGAGACATACTCACATAACAGACTGCTTTATCAGCTGCAGTGCATTATCACAACTATTGGAATATACAAATTCGTAGCAAGAACAAATTCTCTCCATAACCGTCATGCCAAAAATTAGAATATTCAATCAGGCAAACTATTCTCTTTCGGTCAAGCATATACTTAGCGTGCAGGTGATTGAGAGATCGAGGCAATAACATAACTCCGAAAAATTTTGCCAAATTACAAATTACTCATCATGGTGACTCATAAGTTGCGGCGTTTGCTATGATTATATATAGTTGAAAAGTTATTTTATCACTTCATTTAGACAATCACTAACCCAGCACTGTGAGTTTCCACTGGGAATGAGACCGAAAATGCGACTTTCACAGAGTGCTGTGAAACCTGTTTCTACTACTGATGCGCTCGTCTGCCGAGTTCTTTCCGGTTCCTCTACTTGCTGGACAGGGTCAAAGAAAATCAAATGACAGAACAAATGAAAATCAGACACACTCAAATCCAATGGGAAGTATTTTAGAGTTTTCGGCAAAAATGGCATTTACCTATGTTTTCTCTGATAAGTGAGTTGCAGTACTAAGTATAGAGTGACAATTTTTGGCATGTGATATCTTCAAGACATTTCCTGTCATGTGTATATGTTATAGTGATGTAAAATTGTCGGTAATTTGATTAGGTTAATTTTTAGCGGCAATAATTACCACTATATCCAGTGAGATTTCCGATAGTATGATGTAGTCGTAATTGCTCGGTAATTTTATGCGGTAGAAATTACCCACAATTTCCGGCAGTAGTAATTACCATTTGCCACTCTTATGATCAAAATTTGCCGGTAATGTGGTTTGAGTAATTCCCACCGGTAATAATTGTGCAATATCACCCGGAAAAACTACCCTTCACAACATTGATATGCAATCATCAAGCTTCTAATCAGTGCTACATGCAAGAATGTGACCAATTGTGGTTGAAATTTGAAGTGTTTAGTTTCGTAGAATTTCACATAGACATAAGAGTTTACATACTGTATGACTTGAAGATATTCCATGTCTAAAATTGTGGCTCTGGACTTGGTGCTGCCCTATAAAATAATTCACCCTAGCAAACAAGTTCACCAAGTCTCTACACGCCTTTAACCCGCAATAGCGACCACTTTTCGTCATTGTCAGTTGTGATAGTACTGGAAGCACAAAGTTCCAGTCTGAACAGGATAACTAAAGAAAACATTAAAAGTCTAGGATTTTCACAGAACACCTCAATTTGCATGTGGTTCTTTTCTGATCCTCTCACAAGAAGGCAGAAATCGGCCGACGCGCACATCAAGTGGCGATAGATCATACAACATTGTGAGAAAGACTAATTTTCAGCCTCGTTCCTTGCTGCAGAAAATGTGAAATAGTGAATCAATTAAGTAATTTAATAAATAATTATATAAATGAAATAAAATAGGCCTACTATTTTTAGTAGACTTTCGAATTTAATAAAAGCAACTAATTAAATGAGAAAGTTACCAAGTTAGTGGAAACGCGAGGGTGAATTCATCTTGCCTGCACAGATAAGCATCCTCTTTGAAAATGTGAACTCCGTCGAAGATTTTGATCTTTATCAGGAGAGATGTCAAGGATACAAAATCGCCTTTTTGACATTTTCTTATGCTTGTGAGCATGCCGTCAATTGTCGGGTGACATTACTTTTTTCACTGTCTCAGTCTTCACAGCCGTTGACATATATCTGCAGGTTTACGCACAATCAAGCTATCGCAGTGAAGCCCTCTAAAGACAAGATACCTTTCCTCCTGGTTTCAATCTTAAATGTTGATTTACATGCATTAGTCACATCAAAAGGATTCTGGGCACGCGAGTCAGGGGCACATTCCGGCTTGGATCATCAAAGTGGGACGGTAACCATCACGCTTAAATCGACCATGACCATGCTAAAACATTTGATGGCAGGCTATGCCCACAGCCGAAAGAAAATGTCAAAAGACAAGTTCCTATTATTGTTATCTTACCTGACAAAAAAGGGCTCAAATCCTCGAAGAAGTCTACATTCCTGAAAACTTATTGCAAGCAAAAAGAATTCACTTCCACCGTACACCTACCTCGGAAATTGTATACTTAATGAGCTTAAAATTTTGAACTTAAATTATTTAATTGATTCATTGCTTTTCACTTGCATATTTGTTTTTCTGTCATTAATTTTCATTTTATGTTTATTTTCGCTAGCCATTATGTAGTCTGCAATTGCCTTCATTTGAATACATCATTTCGTTGTTATCTGTAGGACTAATTTATTTATTGATCACTTTGTGTCTGAATGTACTCGGAGCTCATTCCTGTCACACTCTACGTTGTTAAGTATTCATGGCAGATAGGCAATTTGATCCGGCAAAATTACAGTTTTTTAGTAGTCAAGAGGTGACCAAAGTGATGTGAAAACTTCAGGTACGACCTCAACCCTATCAGGACCCCTATCAACTTCTTCTTATATATCTTAAGATAAGTCGGATAAGTCAGTTCAAGTATTTGTGACTTTTAGTTTGCATTTATGTTGAATTTTCAGTAAAATTTCGGGCAAAATTGACTTACTGCAAGGTCAATTTTAAAGGTAATTTCTAAAAGCACTTTTTAGAAAATTGATGGCTTTCATTTAGAGTAGAATTGATTATTGATATAATGCTTTTGTATCATATTTACATGACATTTATGCATGTGCAATTCAAGATTATCAACATGCACATTCAGCTCATCTCCCATGTACATTGCACATGTAATGTATACATGTGCTTGTAAATGCAAAATGTAAAAACATGAAGTTTTGATGTGAAGTTTTAGATATGAAACCCACAGAATAATATATATCACTATTCGAAAGATTGCATTTCGAAAGAATTTATCATAACCTTGTCTTCATAGCGGATAAGTCATTAGAACGAGACATTTGTTAAGATAAAAAAGTGCAATAATACATCAAAAGACATTATTTGCATTCAAACTTCAAACTGCTATTTATATTACTAAAATTTACGTAGAATATTTAACTTATAACACCACATAGATATACTTCAGTAAAAGTTTGCATAAGTACTTAGTTGTAATGAAAAATTTTTGAAGAGTCAAAAATACATAGATTCATGAAAAATGAAAAAAATTGGAAATATAAATTTTAAGCTTGAATTTTTGGTATGAAGACCTTCGAATCATGCCAAATATGCACTACCATTCGAAAAAGGAGACCCGAAATATGTGGCAGCCCTGTTTTCAAAAAGTTTTGTCCATCGGAACATTGAAAAGTTTACCCGGTCCTACGACGCTAAAATTCGCCCGGTCCTGATAAGGTCAATCCTTGCATAACTTCGTTCATGCTGGCTCCTTTGTTTCAAAAGCTTGTTTATTGATGCCATAACCAATTCGTCATTCAAAATCAAAACGATGATAATATTTACAAAATTTGCATTTGAGTATCTTCTACACTGGCCAATAAGACCAATCATGTTAATCGGAAAGGAGAAATTGCATCCAATCAACAGATTCAATTCACAAAAAATATTCAAATTTCATTTCATAACGCTACACAGGGCGGCACAGTAACACATGAAGGAAGGAGATAATTAATATAATTGAATAAATGGATTACATTTGAATCATCTAATTCCTTATCACGTACATGCTATTTCATTTCAACAAAAATGTATCACAATAAAAAAAACTTACTTGAATCTTAAATTTCACTTTTGTGAAAACAGCCTAGACATCTTGACACGGACTAAATGACAAGCTGATGAAATAAATATATCTATAGTTAGATTTGGACGGTAATGTAGCCAAGTTTTGCAACAAAATTCTGAACTGTAATCTAATTAGAAACCGGAAACTTGTAATGTCGGTCCAATTGTCGAAGTGGAAAACGTTCTTTGTGTGAATATCTTCAATTGATTGATTTGTTCACCTTAGATTCTTCACCCTTGAAGTCATTATATAAAAAATCAAACCATTTCACTTTGCAAGAACTCGCCTCTCGTTCAATGACGCATGCACGTTCGGAACTAGGAATGAATAGATCAGAGTATGTAGAAAAAGGAACGTTTATAATCTAGGCCTGCGCTGTAAATGCCTGGCCACAAAAGTCACCGCGAAACAATGCGGAATAGTTTAAAAATGCAAATGACGAGAGAGGGTAAGAGAATGAGAGAGAGAGAGAGATGCCTCGACCTCACAAGTTATCAAGTTTTGAGGCCATCAGAAACGATGCTCATCTCTCATTGGTTAAGTGATCTCTAAATTACACTCTGATTACTCAAACTTTGGAGGCATTTTGTGGCGGCTAATAGAACTGCTTGCTTCTCACATAACGCTTTCTCAATTGCCATGAAGGTCTTTGCACATTCAAATCCTAAGGTATCCGTTTTTTTCTCAAACAAGTAATTGCTCTAATGCAAACAATTTACGAAGACAAAAGTTAATCAAAACTCGAGTAATAAATTATTACAAGGCAACTTTTTAACATAATTCAATCGCATAAGAATTCAAATGCCATGTGAATACTTCCCTATGCTAATTTCAAGTTTTATGGGCATGCTTTGCTTTGTGCGTATACACAAGCAGCATTTACAAGTATTGTGCAATTAGAAAATTTTGAAATGTGTCATAGAAGTGCTTTCAAAGTTGGCACCCTGCATGGTCTAGAATTTGAGAGCATTTCGTAGTTGCTAGTAACGATAATCTTTTTGGCACGAATGGACAACAATCATTCGTGACCAGGCATCTACAGTGCATTCGGTAGAATGAGAAACACGCTTCTTATACAATGTTCTTGTGAAAGCAATGTCCATTCAGATCCATATTACAGTGAATTTAACACTATTCACTTTTCCGAACGAGAGAAATCGAGCTTCGGCCTTGATTGCAGCGCTGATAAATACAAAGTATCTCTTTACATCATCTTATTCATATATCTAGATTCATAATATAAGTTTCAGAGTGATGTCAGCATGCAATTAGTGTATAACAGCTCTGGTTCCTCTGGTGGCTGAAGAACATGCTTTCTATTGAGAGCGTGTGCAATTCGACGGAATTCCCCTGCCACGTGAGTCATTAGGAAGATGAGGAGTGGCGGAGCGAGACAAAAATGACAATAATGCGTCCATGTTAACGCACGTCTTTCGACAGGAGAAAATCTAGCTCTTCCGGCAGCCTTTGAAATAAGAATATCGATTATTCGACTCACTAGATAACTCCCCTCAGTCACGAGTGCGACTAGAAAATATAATAATACAACTAAAGGTAATTTCTGAGGCGGTGCCACTTGAATATGCCGTTCATGGCGCCATCGACGTCTTCGTAAAGTCACAATTAATGTCAGAATGCCATGACCAAGCATAGGAACTCCACGAGAAATCACAATGGTTGCTAGCGTCCAATAATCAGCCACAGGTCGTCTGTCGCAGAGAAGTCGTTTGTCTCTTGCTTCAAATGTAGCAGTCACTTCACTATTCACAAACATCGGCAGTGTTGCACCCAATGCAAACACCCAAGGCGCCGAATGAGCCAATACAAAGAGGCAACGCCATTTAGGGGAAATAGCACGCCTTCCTGGAAATCTGACTGTCCAATAAGCGACCAGGAGAACGAGTGTGAGGCATAAAAACGCGGATGGGAATAAATACTTTGTTAAGTTGAACACTAGGCAATTTAATCGCCATAGACGAGTCAAGCGAACTACAGGAAAGGCTGTAGCTACCGTGTGCATGATCATGACGTATGAGCCCTGCCAGAAACCAAGAATTCCCGCATGGATTCCTAATCCATGTACGAGATCGGCGCGAGATCCAGAGAGGCGAACAGCGGCTATTGCGATCAAAAATACACAGCCCACACATGTAAGGCCAGCTAGTGTGAATCCGACGATTCGTTGAACCAGAACCTGATCTGAATCAGCGACACTTGTCCCAGTTGCCATCGAGAGAGAGGACGTGGTAGGTAGCGAAAGCAGAGATTCAGAAACGTTGATAAAGACGGTTATGTCAGGAGGTTGAGTCAAGGCCATTCCCGAGGCCCCGGCCGACCTGTTGAATAAAAACAAAGATGCTATGACAAGCGATCTAGTCCTAAACCTTTTATTGGAAATACATAGTTTTAAGATTTGTGAAATATCTCAGTAAATATTAGACGAAAAATTTCAGAAAAATAGACTAACGTAGGCAAGGAATATACTTTTCTAACAATGTTATATTCAATGAATTGTCATACTCTGATTTTAGTAATTGACCAATACACCGTACACTGGTAGCCATGCACAA
The DNA here is from genome assembly GCA_907163375.1 of Prostheceraeus crozeri. Lineage (NCBI taxonomy): Eukaryota > Metazoa > Platyhelminthes > Polycladida > Euryleptidae > Prostheceraeus > Prostheceraeus crozeri. Next base: position 122,553 of record CAJQUW010009842.1, read on the forward strand.
CATTAATTGGACACCTGGATTGACAAATCTTGAATTTCAGCGAAATCAGTCCAAGCACGGGTTTCGACCCAAAGATTGATGATAATGGACCGAGTACAAGAATAAGTGCCGATACCAGTCAAGTTGCCTTTTAGTACCAGGGACCGCTTCGTGGTCTTGTCTTAACCATTTGTTTTCATGAACAGCATAGGAGATAGCAAAAGAAGATAGCATGGATGACATGCCACGACAGCTTTTTTCTTTATCTTAATTTTCACCCTATAGTTTCACAAATTTTTTGAATATTATCAATGCCAGCAGGCTGGCCAACAAACCTATTCTGCTATTTTGTCATAATCGTCACATGTAGATGCTTCGCCGAGAATTCGACACGAAACAGCGGCAAAATTCGGGCAACACATTTTTCGAATTACAGTTCTACAGCGAGTGTTTAGGATCATTGCAAGTGTCACGGGAAGTGATATTATGACAAATTTTGACATTAGTAAATGATGGTCGCCAACAGGAGACTTTTGCAATTCACAATTTTCATATTTAGATTAAAAGGGAAGTAAGTGATCACTCCTTTTTATTGACCAAAAAATTAGAAGAAACTTATCAAAAGAAATGTACAAATGCCGAACGTTTCGGGACTTCTTCCCAAGGACTTTGCCGATTTAGTTAATGCCGCTGATGAGGAGAAAAGTCCCGAAACGTTCGGCATTTGTACATTTCATTTAATTATGCGTCGTTTTTTAGTCAATAGAAAGGAGTGATCACTTACTTACCTTTCCATCTAAAGATGAAACTGTGAATGTGACTGATAAAGCTTGTATTACGAAAATTTTGCTTTACAGTGCAATAAATATTGGGAGCGTAGAAATGTAAATTAGATGTATGTATGAATAGTAAAGGTCTATTAATAATAGGCCTATGTTAGCACACGATCAGATTTACTCTAATTGTGTAAAAAATCATGAAAATGAATCACAAGGAATATCTTTAAATCATTTGTCATTCGTATGTATCGTTTAAACAACAAAAAACGTTATCTCATCGGCTCCGGCTCCGGTTCCACGACACTGATGTGAAAGGCTCCGGCTCGGCTCCGGCTCCGGCTCCGACTTCAAATTCAGGTTCTATCTATGCTGGTTATCCTGGATCCGTTGAACGGGTTTTTGGATAACGGTGTGGCCTTTAGAGGCTTGCTAAAATCATCAAATTAGTTTTCATTAACAAGCAACGACTTAAGTTAATAACAAAAATGATAATAGCCTAATATAATGACAAATAACATACTTGTCATATATTTTTGCATGAATTGACTATCTCTGAAAGATAAAATAAAGTTATAGCCAGGGTTGGTTAAATTAGATAAAGATCTCCCGCACTGGCTAAATATAAATTGGCCTAGCCTGCAACCAGTCTACTACGAGGCTACATTAAATAAGACCACATGAGTGATGATGATATACCTAATTAGCCGTCACAGGGGCCGAATAGTAGTATAAGTTTTTTTTACAAAGCTTGAATATGAAACTGGATAGCGTATGCCTCTAAATAGCTTATAGGGCCTGTATCTACTCGAACATGAAAGGGTATCGGCTATATAGCCAAATATACCGTATCAATAAAGATATCAATTGCTTTATTGAATATTAAAGTGTATATAGGCTAGCTTAGGTTGTTATTGTTATTTGTTATTGCCTTTATTCAATAGTCTGTTAGTCCATGAATAATATGATCGGTGGGTAGCCCACGACTCATCATCTGTAGAAATTGTAATTTAGATAGCCTCATTGCAGTGTAGGCTAGAAATGTACAATTGAAAATTATACTTAAAAAAATTAGAAATATCTAATTTAGGACAAGTTTTGTAATTCTATGCAGCATACTTAATAAGTTAAGGCCTAACTTACATTATATTAATTTCGTATTTTTCATTATGGCGTAAAGTTGCACTAAATAATTCATCAATGATTCATGTATATTATTATATTCAATTTATATATAACACATTGCCACTATTCCTCTGATGATGGTTAGGCTGATGAAACTGAACTCGGAGTATCACACAGTATGTTGCAGGGTGCTATGCATAATAAAAATTTGACTGCGAGCACCGAGCAGAAATCCCATCTACTTTGCTAGCTTTCGAATGCGCGTGCGGTTTAATGTCACAGACAATAGAAAAGGGAGGTCAAAAGGCGCCTTTATTGAGAGCGTCTCAGTCTTTTTTTATTGTTTACATATAAGTCAGTATGATATCACCATAACGTGTTGACAGACGGAAAAAATAATAATGAAAATTCTTGAAATCTGGGGGAATGACATTTGGTGAAATATTATTACACGATACGGCTCTTGTGGAGTCCTCCCCCCCCCATTTTTTCTCTGGTCAAAAGATGCAGCACCATTGGATGTCCGTTTCAGCATCACCGGTTTGAGTGAAGCATTCCGTGCTGTTGTAAAAATCTACGTGGGTAATTGCGATGTCATGCTGGTCGCAAACTTCGTCAGCAAGTCAACATTGTAATTTGCCTTCGGGTTTTTCGCATTGAAATATACCCTTTGAATTTTGAAGTCAAAGGAAATTCATTGTGAATGAGATACCTTTAATTAAAATAATAGGGCGCTACTAGAAGTGGCTGGGGATCGCTTATTGCTATAGCCATGTGAGGACTTGTAGTCAGGTCATTCGTGTGAGTGTAAAGAGTTATCCCTCCAATCAAAATTGATCAAATTGAATAATCGATTGTTTTGAAAAATGTAGGTGGGGGGACTGCACAAGAGCCTACAATACAATCTAAGGAAATTGGCATTGTCACAGATACCAGTAGCTTCTGCCAGTAGCCATACCTATAGATGGTAACCTACATAGTAACCGTATCAGATTTAAGACATTGCGCAAGAAATGTAGCTATATTATCTTTGCTGACTGAACTGGAAATGTGTACATAAATGACTGGCGACTTGTCTCTAGGAATCTACAATCATCTAGTTAGCATGCATATAACAAGTCTTCAAATTAATGGATTTTGGAGAATATGTTGTCAATATGGAAATTAGTCTTACGAAACATATGCAATAAAAAAATATTACACATGTGTGTAAATATATAATAAATATAATACAAAAGAAGGCGGCAACTGCAAAGAAAGATATCGTGGAGGACAGATCATTGGTATACTTAAAAGACATATCTTTAGATTTCAAATGATTTAATTTTTTTATGATGCCAATTAATAACATTCAAAATTCTAGATTTATATCAAAACTCAAACTATCGGAGCCGGAGCCGGAGCCGGAGCCTTTGTGATAAATCGGCTCCGGCTCCGGCTCCGGCTCCGACCAAAACCATCGGCTCCGGCTCGGCTCCGGCTCCACAGCCCTGACCGTGCACTAAAAATATTTCCGATGAAATGGTTAGAACACTAACACGCAACTTAAAATTGACTTCAGGTGGAAAGGGGTCAGAATACCTTTATGTTTAAAGAAGCTTCTGATATAGAACTTCAATAACTGCATCGGAAATGGAACAAAAAGAAACATTTTCCAGTGATGCTTTTCAACATAGTTCAAAAAAGCAAAGTTTTATTCCGACTCTTGTTGATACAGATGGCGAGAGCAGGTTGAGTAAAAATGAACAAGTAATGCCACTGTCGATTCATGGATCGCCGGAGAGGCGGATGAGAACGTTTAGACTACTTCCAAAAAGATGAGTTGATTCAATAGCATGAAGGATAGATGAAATCTATCTTCATTACATGATAGATGAATCTATCTTCTATACCTTCATCTTCAATAGATGAAGGCATATGACATAGTATGCTTACTGATAACAGTTGTACACGCGTGGTAACGACAGAGGAGGCAGGCTCTATACCCTATTTCACTCATTAAAATAGCTTCAAAAAAGTTTCAGACTCCTCTAGGAAGTTGGTCTGCTGAAAAGACGTTAAATGCATGTGAAATGCTGTAGAAAAACAAAATAGCACAAAGCCCTGACCTTTTTGGAGTCACAAACACACAACCACGCACAGCAAAAATTTACCGTGTCTCATTTTTAAAACCCACACACCCAAGCTTCAATTTCTCATTCCTAAATTATAAATCAGAAAATATTGTTTCTGAGATGCATGCGTCTCAGTTAATGTTAATGAGCTCAATCTATCGAGATCGAAATATCATAACAACAGCACGAAGAAGTGCGCAGGCCCAAATATATTCAAAATTGTACAAAGATTCTTTTTGATCAACAGAAATCAATTTTCCTCTTAATGCTGAATCTTATCACATAAAAATGTCAAAGCTATACACGATTTTGTCGAAGATAAATCCTTCCCTATGTTCATAGATGAAGTTAGGCCTACAGTAGTTGCCAGTCGAAAAATCTACCCTTCCTTCATGCTGACCGATTTTAACCATCAAAGTTCCTCAAGACCAAAAATGCAAAAGCAATTAATTTCGTTTATTAAGATGGTTCACGCTGCAGTACATGACGTATCTTTAATCTTCCTACAAACGAGAAGGAATGTGTTACCATGAATGAAGATTCAATGAACATTGCATAGTCAATATCAACGACTTTGTAAAAATGAGATTTCATTGTACATTAATCAAAGCAAATATCAAGTTGACATGAAGAAAGGAAGAAGGTAATAAAGACACAATATGGCTTGGAATGAGAATTCTAGACGACACGATTTTAAGGTGGAAGGAGCCGAGATGAAGGGCAGAAGGTCATCTGTGTCCTCACGATCATCCAAGTTGGCTTAGATGAGGAAGTGTATGAGACAACATCAATCATTAGATGAAAAGGGAAACCGATCCGCACTTCCCACTTTACCTCTTTCGTGACAACAATATATTTCTTCTCTTCCTCTTCCATTTTGATTACTGCATGAATAAAAATATTTTCACTTTTCTACTGTCCGCCGAGAAAAGAATTTTGAATCATTTTTATATGAGAGGGTCACTTTATTTTGACTTTCCGAAGCCGCGAAATTCGCCACGATTCAAGAAATTTTTGCCTTTTCATGACGAAGAAATTGCAACCACCGGCCACCACGAAAAGTCTTAACCAATCAGAGTCACAGCAATAAACTTTGGAGACGTTTTCGCAACATGCTATGACATTCTTTCTTTACATAATACTTGCGATGCAACTATGAGTACTTATGTACGTTTTTTGAAACAAAGCATAAATCATTTATAAAAATCAATTCAATCGATTACAACGGTTAGTGTTTTGATATAAAAGTCTCACCAAGCTTTACTATGTGTCGTATTATTTTAAAACTATCACAGTGAAGCAATTCTAAAAAGTTAAGTGTTCTTATTTATATATGGACAGCTGGTGTTGAAATTCTAGTTTTTAATGATCAATTGCTCGAACTTGAACAATATTTTAGAGTGGTCAGAACTGTAGAAGCTTTAATGTCCTTTTATGATGATGATTCTGTCTTTTTTGGAACATTTGAATGTCTTATTGGCATTCATTACAATTGAGAATGTCGCTGACATGTGTTGTCATGACAACGGCACCTAACCGATGGCGGGTTCTAATGAATGGTTGACGATGGTTAAGTACAGCTACCGCCTCAGTGAGCTCTGTGAAGATTCATGGCCACTATTCTTTCTTTATTAAATATAGGCTCATTTTTATCAAATGACTTTCAATATATCGGCTTACCACGAATTTGCCACTGGTGTACCGGTTTTACTAATTAGAATTCTTCTTAAGATCTACATGTATACATAGTTTATACATAGTTACGCCACTAAGGCGTCAGATCTTCCGATCCCGTATTAACTGTCTGACAAAGGACATGCCATTCCCTTGATCTGGGGCTCTAGCAATAGGCAGTCGACATAGGTCGTCGAATTTGCCTGCCCTCGTCGGTGGAATTCGTGCGAGGTCATGAACAAAAGATCTTGAGCCGGTTCACAACAATAGTCTTCTGCTCGAACCAGATGTCCCCACAGAGTCAACCGTCGTCATTGTAGGGTCTGGCTGGGTCGAATCAACCGTATCACTGGTAAGGCAAAGCTTCACTCTGTAGGAGTACCTAAGATCTAGCAACAGTGACTTAGATAGGTGCCAAACCAAAAAGTCGGATTTCAATGAAGAACTAGAGCGTACATAGGCTACACATAGAAACAATATTGTCTGGACAACGCTGCCAAGACAATGGCGGCTTCCAGTGATTGTTGACTTTATATTTTGTAAGAGATTTTTTTGTAGATTATCATCTTTTCTGATAGAGTTGTCGATACGGAAGGTCAGTCATGATGATAAAGAAAAAGCAGGTTCTCTCCCAATCTTTGCGACGTTTTATTGAATAATAAAAATGCGAGTCACCCGACTCGTCTCGTCTGTGCACAGACAGTCTCAATGGTCCCCTTGAAGCAGACAAGCAGACCTTTGAGACTGTCTGTGTATAGACAAAATGCGTTGGGCGACTCGCATTTATATTATTCAACAAAACGTCGTAAAGATTGGGAGAGAACTTGCTTTTTCTTTATCATTATCTTTTCTCTCTACGTACAGAAGCATTTTTGGTAAATTAACTTACAAGGCACAACATATCGTCAAGTGCAAAAGCTGTAATTATTGCATGTTTCAAAAATGTTATTCTTCATAAGATCTAACAACATTGATGTGGAAAGATCGGCGCTAGCCGAGCAGTTGAAAAGACGATCAACAAACAGCTGTCACTTACTGGCGATGTGGCCTTGTGGTAGAGTGGTCGCTCTGCTCCCTTGTTAAAATCTCCGTCGGGTCGAACCTAAGACTTTTAAAATAGGTCCACACTGTGTTCTTGATAAGCACTCAGCGCAAAGAGAATGGGAGTGGGATAAATAACAACTCAGCCGCATGGAAGAGTGGCTCCGTGCCTAATGTGCTTCCGAATGTGAACAACGCTCAATTATTTATCCTTGTCCCACTGACTTCAGCAAGGCGAAAAGTCGGAGTTCTATGTGAGAAATAAATTACTCTTATATTAACAACAAGGAGCCCCAAAAGAAGTCAAAGGAATATCACTTCTAATGACCACAAGACTTCTTAGTATGTGTGGGGGAATCCTATACTCTAAGCTTTGTAGTTCACGTTGCTTACTTTCTTATCGATGTTTTGCTGCGAATTCGTGCCGAATATTCCGGAAACCAGAACAAGTTTCTGCAGGGAATGAACCCGAAAATGAGACTTTCACAGAATAATGCACACCCCTAACCTACTACGTCTGCCGAAGTCTACATGGTTCCTCTTCTTGTCACACACGTTCAAAAAAGTACACATGTTAATCCAATGGGACAAAGATTGCAGTGTTTTTGCTAGAAAAAAATATTCTGTGCTTTCTCTTTTATTAATTAAAAAACATTAAGTCTAGAGCTATAATTTTTGACATGGAATGTCTTCAGGTCATGTCCAATCATGGTTATCATATTATCATGCTTCTGATCTGCGATGTATGCAAGAATGTGATTCAATGTGGAAAAAGTGGGCCAGGATGTTGCTGTTTGTCTACAGTAGGAGTCTTGCCAAATCTGAATGTGTGTAGCTTTATAGATAAATGTTTATGAACATGATAAGAAATGACCTAAAGACATAACATGTCAAAAACTATGGCTCTAAACATAATGCTTTTAGTCTGGATTCAAATGTTTTTTTATGTAAGCATAAAAAATCATTTTTGCCAAAAACGTCAATCTGCCTCACATTGGATTAACATGTATGTGTCTTTCCTTGATCGTGTCTACGTCTGACAAGAAGAGGACCAAATTGGAACTCGGCAGACGCAAGGATTCTTAGTAGACAGGTGGTATGCATCATTCTGTGAAAGTCGCATTTTCGGCCTCGTTCCCCGCAGAAACTCGTTCTGGCTGCCGGACTATTACAGTATATCTGTTCATCAAGATGTCAAAGTATCTCGGTCCTGGTGACACCGCTCTTGAGTAAAACATAAACAAAGCAGTTTCGAACGCGACACACACGATAAAGAGGGCAACTAGTTGCACATTTATTGGAATGGTGTACATGAAAACAACTTCAAACAATCATAACTTTGCTGCGGTAAAGATGAAGAAATTGAGAGTAGCAAAGTACATGAATGAACTTGCTCGCTTTCATTTCCAGAAGGTGATTTGCCTACTTTCGAAAGTGGTGCGAAAGTTTTTCAGTTGCTTTAGTTTATAAATTAACAAAGATATCAGCAGCGATTTTTTTTCAGTAGTTGATTGTGCAACAGCAAAGGCATCATGCCGCCTTTATTTTGATCTCGAAAACAAACACCCATCTGACGTCAGATTAACAAAATTTAACCATCTTCACCCAAAAATTTCAAATTAAAATTAAAACGTTGTTGCTGCTTCCCTGCTGTATTGAAATTAAAATTGAAGATAATGAAACGAAGAAGATAGCAAGGTAGTAGTATATGAAGGTTATGTTCAGAAATTCATTCGGAAGCATGTCATCACATGGACCCGTCTCTAACATGCTTGGCACGTTTAGGTATGATCTAAACTGTGAAATTTTATTGGTTTACTCACTCGTTTGATGTCATTCTGTTTTTGCAGCAGCAGTTTTTTAATTGAAAAGTCATTTCATTTGGAAGAATTGTTGCTACATGCAGCTTCTATTTTAATGGCATATGATTTTGTCTCATACACATAATCGCAATATCACAATACTTTTCTATACTGAAATGTGATAGATTGAAGGAAAACTTATTTTTTCTTTCAACGTGCAATTGAATGCATGCTAAATTGATCATTACAGAAGTAACGGTTTAATCACAGTCTATGCTTCATAGGTTAACGAAACTTGCTTTATTGATTTAGATTGCTTATTGCTTGTCAGATTCGAAGTTTTTACACTCGACACTGTAATGTCCATACTACAATCGCTTTCTTCTCATTGTTAAAATGTCTGGGTTGTCGCAACTGCAAGTGACCTTATGTCTTCAATTAATTTTGTGATCTATTTAAAATATTATATCAAAATAATGCTTGCATAAGTTTGTTATAGTATGTTATACATTTTATATCTGGAATTGCAGACTTTTCATTTGGGACCGCAGATGAATTCTTAAAGTATCACTGATTACTTTTGCATGTATTTGCAGTATTGTAGACATTTTGTTATTCCAAATGATTCATCTTGATCATAGCAATACAAAAAACCACAAGTCCTTTTCATCATAAAGGGTTGAATTATCAAGAGCCTGGAACATTTTGTATAACTTGGATTTGAAAATCCCCTTTACCGGATCATCCACTAACACACGGTATTTGGTTAAGCCGTCCAGATTATCGCAGGTGCACTGTATTTGTATAAACATGCCGACCAATTCTTGCAAAAGCATATTTTCACTGTAGAAAGCACATAAGAGAAGTAAATAGGGGTTTCGATAACTTTCAGCATATTTATTCAACTTTGACCCAATTAATTCATTAGTGTCACTTGACCCTCGCCGGGCGAATATTTTAAATATCTTTTAAACCTAGCAAGCTATGGCCACCAGATTTCTAGCAGCTTACTTTCTACGTATTATGCAACTTTTGACAGAAGGATAATAAATTTGGCACAATACTTTTGGCGTCAGGGTTATTTTGAAATTGAAATGTTTTGAAAATTTTGGCCGATTTTGGTATATATTCACTTCTAATGTATATTACGACATCAATTCTTGAAGAAATAAGTTGAAATTACATGTAGGATTCTTCCTGTTTGTATAGGATTATTGACAAATGCAAAAGCTTTGAATTTGAAATTATCAAAATATAAAATCATTTGAAATATGATACCAAAATATGATACCAAAATTAGTGATATTTGAGCTGAATTAAGAGTTTGAATTATTTGACCTTTGACCTCATCTAATACGGTGATGTAATCTCAGAACGATTAATAGTCATTGTTTTATCAACCACCTTAACCAGACCTTTCGATTAGAGCATGATTTATTAGTTTTTGTTGTTATTTTCCATTTCAAATAGTGATCTAATGGAAATTTGTTAGAAATTGGAGGTTTTTGACCTTTGACCTTCACCTCAGTCCAGGGATGACCTTAAAAATGAAGATGATGCTGTTTTTCTGAATCCCCTTTCAATGCCTATTCGATTGATGTATGGTTTGGCAAAATTGGTGCAATAGTTTGGGAGATCAGCAGGGGCGAAATTCGAGAGGGTTAACATCGTTATCATTTTTAAAAGAACAATTGTGAAAATTATCGACTCGGAAACATTATTTGTAACCGAAGTTGCACTAAATATATAAATTATAAACGACTGTGTGTCAATCTAATTCTTAGTCTATTTTTATCTCTCTCATCCACTCATTCAGTAAAAGTACTGACGAGGTGCGTTTACATATTTGAAACACTCCTGGTTCACCTTTAATTTTCTCATCGGCTACATTTCTTCAGTGCACGTGGCCCAACAATGGATATGTCTTCTCTTATTTTCTCTCTTTTATCAATTGCTGATGTTGATTTCAATTCATATCGTATGGCCGCAGATGCTAATTCATGACTGATCATCCAGACATTAACTTGAATGCTCAGGGGAAACCGTGATTGCCGTGTGTGGGAAGTATAAATCGACATGATTCTCTACACTTATCCACTCTCCAAATGTAAACCAAAGCTGAATCAAATAGAAAATCATCACCTCCACTGCCTTGTCGTGTACGAACAGATAGGAAAAGATATGAGATATGATAACTTGTTGTCCTCAAATATCACTACTGGTTTCATATTTCTTCCCAATGGAATTCCCAATAAGGAGAAGAAAGTTTGTCAGGCATAAACGTGGTTGTCAGAAAATCAGAAATTGGATTTTTGAGTGATTAATGACTGTTTTAATTATTTTCAATTAGAAATTATCTTCATTAATCAATCAACTGATAAATAATTAATGCCGAGATGGGAAATCTTAACTCACTAACATGGTTTAAGAGTTGATATGACTGCAATTCATCATGTACCTTAATTAAGAATTGTCGGTAACCAGGGGTTATAAAAATATTAATTGCTACTAAATTAATTGATTATGAACCTGACTAATTGTAATCAATTTATTGCAGTTATGTAATACTTGCATTAAATTGACTTCTTAAGTCGAGTGATTGCACCTTATTTATTGCTTCAGTCAAATACGAGTAATTGCATTCAATGGATTACAGTGCTGTCATTTAAAATTCGAAAGTCATTGATTAAATCATGCACTCCAAAATATTGCCCTCTACATGTATGTTTGTTGAATTTGAACATTCCTAAGTATGGCGATGCCATGCGACATGCTTAAGAGTTATGCCAAGTAAAAGTATGCCACTTCTTTTGAACTGATAGGGTCCGATTGATATCACAAACTAGCGAGGCAACTTGTGAACATACTATTGTTATTTATACATGCACACGAGATATCCTCAACGTTGATGTGAACTAGGCCTGCTGATGATTCCTGATATCGGATCAGATGGCAGCCATTCAAGTCTGCTCCCATTTTTCAACTGAGGATGCAACTCAATGTTTAATTATTCTATTCACATCCTCAATGAGTATTATCATCAAGCAAAAACTAGTATGGTGCAGAATGTGCATTCAGTAGGGCTCAGCGCTAGCCGCACCTGCTTGCACCGGTAGCATTCAGGTATCGAGCCAAATCTGCCTTTCTTGATAACTAAATTTGGTTCGTGGAAAAATCATGGCTGACATTTCTTAATTGATGCAATACGATAAGTAATTGTATAGTCTATTCAGCATCCCCCAAACGTCATTTGTAATAAGCGATGCAATTGAATTTTATGTACACAAAGCGTGTAGATTGTGCACTTCACAAGCACGATAGAAGTGAAATAAAAACACTCCACTCCAAGAACCAGCTGGTTCTCAAATTTTGGAGCGCGGTTCCAGTCGTATACTGTGCACGTAAACCGTACACGTGAGTGTTGTCGCACTGGCCAAGTTTGGTTCTACCTATGCATTTGAACAGTCGCTCCCGCATCTGAAAAACATCAAAACTATCCTACGATTGTTAGCCTCAATGACTGATGTAAGCTTGACCTGATGAAGTATCAACTAGACTACATAGCTATGCAGAATTATCAGCAAAACTATGCAGACCCACAATGCACAGTATTGTGTTGGATTGAGCTTTCTATTTTTTATTATGCTCTGTATAGCGTGTGCTAAAATGTGAATAAGAATAACATGGTCTAGATTTATATTGTGACCTGACGCTACCTTTTCCCATGTCGAACGAGGCAGTTAATGTATGTGGCGATCACACCCTTAAGTTTTTGAATTTGCTTGAAAATTCACGCATTTAAATCGTCGCTCTCATGGAGGTGCATTTGAAAATTATTGAGGTTTTTGCTCTCTTAGCTACAAAGGTCCCGATAGAGCATGCTATATAGAGTACAAGATATATTGATTGGTGAAGTGTATATGATAGGAAGTGAGTCAAGGAGTATAACGTGATGAGCTTATGAATAATACTTAGCCTAACTGTGACAGAGCAATAATCTTAAAAAGGTATAGTCGCCTAAATGAAGGATAGAATTATATTTTGGCATTACAGACCTGCAAAAATATAAAGTAGATTAGTGTGACATTGCCGTACTAAATAACATACATGTAGCAAATGCAATTGATTTCCGCCGATTGTTGATTTGCATCATGATCTGCGCTATAACTGAAATGCTACAACATTATTCCAATCTCTTTGTTCTTTTTCAAATATCATTTGATATGTTTCCTCAATTTTGCCTTCTGTTTTGCAGTCAAATTACAAAGAGTTTGTGTTTACCGGATTGCACATGTAGCAGCAACAGATTTAGATTTAGATATTGATTTGATCTGTTGATAGACTAATAAATTCTGCTGATTCAATGGTAGACTTATGCCCTATCATTTTTCATGTCAATTTGATCTGTTATTTATCTCATTTTATTCATTGCTAATTGCAACTACGAGCTAACTTCAGATGCTTTTGTGTATATCGATCTGGTCTTAATATCGGCAGTCATAATTGTGACGACAGATTTGCTTACTTGTTATTATTGCTATGACAATCGACGTAAGTGGTGGTGAGGACTTGATCCTGCTGATTGACCTCGATAGCATGTGAACGGTCGCAGCTCAGTTGGTAGAGCGACAAGTCTGGACACCCTGTAGCCATAGGTTCCACTCCTACAAGCCGCACATCTTTTGCATGGAAATGTGATCTATCGCTCATCCCATTTCACCCATTGCTAATAGATCCAACATCGCGTACATGCAGACTGATGATAATGCGATGTTTCCGACATCAGCCTTGGACTTTAATTTGAGGACATCAACTCTCAAGTAAGGATCAGTATTAATTCATTCATTATTGACTTTCTGAGGATGAAAACTCTGCACTGGTCGCTTATTTGAAGAGAGCGATGCAATATACTGCTATTAAAACAAAATATGATATAAACATACAAAAGAGCGAGTTATTTGACATTTAGAAAACTTGTTCTGATACCTAATGGCTATGTACCAATTATATGATGACATTTTGTTATGCATTCCTCTTTCGGATCTCAACCAAAGCATCCACCTCTATGACATGATGTAAACTACTACAAGATTCCTGGATTAGCTGTAAAGTTCAAGATAACAAATTCTCCGAATCCAATGCTGTTAGCTAAAACTATTTTTAAAATTTGCGATCGAATTTTTTTGCCTTCTCAGGCACACGTCGTCAAGTCAATGCAGTGTGTTTGTTATGTTTGACTATTTTCAGAGTCTCAATTTAAGCAATTCAAAGCAGGGATGCGCAGTCCTATCATGTTGATAGAACCCCGACTCCAGGGGTTGATAGGACTCCGACTCTGACTCCGGGTGGCAAATATATAATATATATACATGCCGAGACCCTGAAAGGAAAAAAATCAAGAGGTGAGAACAAAATCTGACTTAAATCATTACGGGAACTACAAGCGTTTCTGGCTTATTTGCCGTCATCAGTGTAGCATACCCTATTGTAGAGAATCAGTAAATCAGATGCCGATAAATAGTCATCCGACCTCCAGACAACTACAATTAGTGAAATAATTCAAATCTTGTTCTCAGAGCTCGGGTTCAAAAAATTTTGAACTTGCAAACACGAATGCAAATAGCTGTTCGTGTTGCGTTCTATGCACAAACCATTGGTAGGTGGATGTACATAGAAAGCCGGCAGCTGACATATTTGGCCAGTGAAAGAATTAATCTATACATGCCGAGACCCCGAAAGGAAAAAATGATATATATATATATATATATATATATATATATATATATATATATATATAGCCTAGCTTTTTGAAAAAGTAACTGGTAGCCTATATTATAGAGATCATTATAGGCTTACCTGAACCTATTTTTTAATGTTCATTGCTGTATCAATTATATCAATCATTTTATGTATTATCGACTTGGCTACACCCATCTTCTTAATGTGTGCTTCACACGGTTTTTTCCTGTCTCTATCAGGCACGAAAATCCCCATCTTTCTCCAGAAAATATGAGTACACTTTCGATTTTAATATCCGCTTTAGAGGAGCCATCACACACGATTAACGTGAGGGTAAGATGTAATGATTTCAAACAAATCAGTATTTCATTTTTGTCTCTCATGTGACCTTTGGCGCGCAGGTGTGATCGAGGCTAGGAAGGCTTGTCTTCTCTACTAAATCACCGAGTGAAAAGACAATCCTTTTCTCACTATCACGGTTTATTCCCTCAACTACATGTATTATAAGCTTTGTATGCACTGCTGTCTCTGTACTTTTGTTTGACGGAGAAAGTTGACATCAAGACAATGACAGCTATGCACGAGAATGATTTGCTTGTATTATATTATTTCGGGTCTAGTTATAGGCCGAGTCGATTGGACTCCGACTCCACATGCTTGATTCAAAGTTAGCCCAATTATCATTTGATTATTGTTAATTTGCTATATTAATATTATTGATTGAATTCTTAATAATATAATATTCAATTATTGTAATGTATATAATATAATATATATTTATGTTATCTTTAATTTCTTAAATTAAATTTAATTTCATATTATATCTATATCATATTGCATGATAATTATTTTTCATAATTATTAAACTTTATTGAGGGAACTTTATTGCCAAGAGGACTGATTTTTTAAAACTTCTACTTCTGCTGCAAGAGGTGCCAAGTTCCCTTGCTCTCTCATAGTCAATTTAACTAAAATTCAATTTGAATTTATGGTACACACATTTGTTTCATTACAAGTATATATTAATTTTCTTTTCGAGCAAACACGTTCGTTTGCAAGAGTCATGAAAAAAATTCAACAGTTTCTTATTGTATAGATTTCTTTCACATTTGCAACCACAATTTACTTCTTGAAAGCTTTTAAAGATACGTTGCTTCTTTATCTCTGCTGTTGCTTAAAATCAATGATTTGTTGAGTTTATGAACAAACTGAAACCGAAGTTATTTCAGATTCATTTCAAATAAAGACAGATGGATGGAAATCGAAAAGTTGGTTGATGCATTTATTTTCCTTCAGTCTATTAAAGGTACGCAAAATCAAACTAATCAGATAAAATAAACTCAAGTCAGTCATACGGGGAAGAAGACTGATCCAAAATCTCAGAGAATTACTCGATTCCCACGGTTCTATCTTCAACCTTCAATAGCGAAACTAGAGAAAGACCATTAACCTCAATTTCACCTGCGTCTATTTCAAATGAATTGAAATATAATCAACTATCTGATTCTTACATCGGAGACCTTTACTGATTGCTGTATCTATGCGGACGACGTTGTTGATTTGAAACTGTGAATATTTCATCAATACCAGAAAAGGAAAACAAATAGGTTGGAAATGACAAAGAGAATCAAAATGGAAATGGAAAAGAGGGACAAGGATCGCAGACAGAGATCGTCCAATTTTCCCAACCCATATTGTCGATGTTTCCAGAATATTTATCTGTCTGAACTTTGGAGAGACTTAGGAAGACAGATGTTGATGATAATATTGAAATTTAGTTCAAATAATCTGAAACACATCATTTAAATCATGCATCCGGTTGAAACATTACATCCGATTACGTCGTGATGACCTGAAATCAGACTTTTGAGTATGCGGGACTGTGTTTGTATACAGTTCTTTTTCAAACAGACATCAGCGCATTAAAATTTGTTTCAGTTGCATGCAGACGTCACTCTCGAGTCACGTTATTGCACACCTTATTTTTAGATCCACACTGCAATTGCTTAAAGACATTTGAAAAAGTACAAATGAAATCATAATTAACATGTTCATTTCCACGGGTGCTTCTATGTAATCATTACCGGTATATGAAGAGTGGCAATATACTTCAAACACTACTCATAATGGCTTTGTAAGTAATGCTACAAATTAAATATCCCAAGTTACAAAATAGACGGATTATGCATTACAGTATATTTGGCGCATTACTTCATTTGAATGAGCAGCTTCTGCAGTTTTTCTCCACGATACATAAGTAAGATAGTAGTAGACGATGTGTAAAGTACATTTTGTCAAAAGTCCTATTTCAGTTGCATTCAGTGCCGCTAAACTATTTCATTGCAATTAGAAATATTCCCAACATTGTCTTAAGACACAGGTATGCAATAATTGATCAAAGCGCATCGCTAATCAATGTCATCTCTCATCAATTTTCAACTGATAATCAAAACATATTTTTTTGAAAAAATTAAAATTCATATTTTGAATTGATATTTGTGGTAACAAGATAACCAAGTTGGCAAAAACTGACACCACCACTGAAGCGAGCACACGCTAATTGTATTCTACCACAATTGAGACACATTGAATCATCGGAACATCAAAGGAAAATCGAAATAAGAGGGGCTCCACTTCCCCAGGTTTTCTGACCTCAAAATAGCCTGAGCAGAATAGGGTTAACATGTTCGTGGCTCTGCAGTCTGCAAGATGTATTATTGTGATAGGGTCGTAGCACTTTTAAACACGACACTGTCTGATTTAATTATGCAGAAACATTTGCTTTTTTGCGACTTTCCCTCACTATTGTTTGGTCAAGTTAGCGGCATTGCAGCAACGATGGACACAATATTGAATTTGCCATTTTTTGTAGAAAGGTTGCGTCGCACGTATCTGTCACTGTCATGTCGTATTAATTAAGCAAACGAGGAACATGGATTTAGTCTCCGTCTTGAATAATGTTATGTCATCAGTGAAGGGCGGGAAATTCCTTGCAGCTACGTCGAATCTGACTGCTTACGTTTGCAAAACCTCTTCAGAAGTGTATTACAGCAGATTATGACTTTCGAATCGTTTCTCGTATATGCAAAGAATGGCTTCGAATTTTTGTGAAAATAGGTGGTTAAATGTAGTGAGTGTCTTGTTTAATAAAATAAATGCTAGGAAATAGGGCATAGGCTACTCTGAATTTCAAATGATGAGCAACATCACACAAAATGCTTAAAGGAATTTAGTTAATCTTAAGATGACTGACATTCGTTCCCACAGGCTAACCAGGTTTATGTAACAAAATTATTTAAAAAAGCAATGGGCGACCCAAAATTACAATTGCCAAACACAAAACCCGACACCGGTATGTCACGTTCTCCGTTCGTCAGCAAGAAACCAACCAGCTCTGCATTTCGGGCCCTTTAATTTCCTGTGTGCCAGCCATGGTTGACGGACTCACCCTGTAGACAGAGGACCCTGTGACATCCAATACAAACAAACAAATTCATATGCTTACATAAGATATGTGTGGCAACGCGTCATAGATCTTAAACAAAACAACCTCTATTAGCAAGAGTCTAACAATTTTTTGCGTCCCTTCAAAAACACACTGAAAATGCCAGCAAATGCGTAACATTCCAACAATCTAAATTAAAGAAGGATATTATTACTGCAAAAAAACAAGAAACAAGATGTGAATGACCGCAAAAATGAAAGATTGAGTGAGGTAACTGAGTGTGAGATGGCACGGACATGTACTAAGGATGAAAAGAGATTTAATGGAGTACCAGGTTTCACTGACGAAGTGATTCTCAAACAATCGGTGCATGGACATCAAGTAGAACTACTTTGATATTTGACTTTCTGAAGAACTCAGATGCAGTATTTGAGACTTTAAAGCGATCTGATATTATGTTGATGAATGAAGATGCAGCACTCGGGAAAAAAGTAAAATTTCTATTGAGACTTTAAAAATAGTTGTCGTAATAGCAGTTTCACTGATAAGGATTTTCTCGTAAACGAAAATAGCTAAAATAAGAAAAAAGCAATATCCTAAGTACAAAACAAATTTAACATTAGATTTTGTAGATGATAGAACAAACAATCAAACTGAAAAGCTAATGGACCACAGAATTAGACAAATCGTCTCTTCTTCTCTTTGACTAGAAAGGAAACATTGGAACATGCAGCGTTAATGAAATGGCACAATCTGCTGACATAATACCACAGAAATCGAACAGTGAACATCCAGTCTAACATCAAACACCCCAAATTGTGCGAAGTTTCAGTGACTGTTTTCAACCGGATCACACAGCAAAGACACACAGACGATGTCAAGTTCAACAGAGAGGTTTGTGAACGTTTTTTCGTGCTCCTGCTAACTTTTTTAATATTGATCGGAGGGCCCAACATCATCGAGAAAACTATTGGGCAATGATCTGAATTCTTCAAATCTGAAGGAATTGTGGCGATCGGAGCATTTTGAAGGCATTCACAGCAATCCGCAAGCGACACACGACTATTTTTCCTATCTCTGCAAGGCATTAAAATGTTTTTTTGGCCACTTATTAAGTTCTTGCATGTGCCATCGTTTTGAGTCAGTTTGCACTTCTGGCAAGACAGGCTTAAACAATCTAATTCTTTGCAATGGACAAATAGAATATAAAAGTTAACCTAATTAGTAAACCAAATAAATTTCTCTCCTGTACCCTAAATAACGAAGTTCAGGATGAGAGGCATGAAAACTGCCTCTTTGGTAACTTCCTGAATGGTAACTATAGGCACAATGACCGTTTTATCGTTTATAAGTTTGCCAGCAAATAATTTCCAGAATTTTTAAATCGTCAAAAGTAGCCTTTAGATAAAATTAAATTTTTATGGTCAAAATAAGCCCTTTTTATTTGCCTAATGTTGAGCATCGTAACAGCATTAACGCTGGCAACGAAGTCACTTGTTTGATCACTAGTTGCAGAAACATCGAGGTCACACCGGTTCTATTTCATTACTTTGATATTAAAATTATTGACAAATGTAGACATTCCATCCTGTTG
Organism: Prostheceraeus crozeri; assembly: GCA_907163375.1. NCBI lineage: Eukaryota > Metazoa > Platyhelminthes > Polycladida > Euryleptidae > Prostheceraeus > Prostheceraeus crozeri. The sequence continues at coordinate 141,842 of CAJQUW010009842.1, forward strand.
ATACTACTTCTGTCCGAATCTCGACAAATCAGATCTTTGGAAGCTAGACTTAATAGAAAGATCGAAATGAATGTTTTCTAATCAATTTGTCAACTTTGTATCATAAAGGTGTGCGCATATCCACACATTTGAATTTTTCCGTTCCTTGACAAACGAAGAACACCTGAATACTCGGCAATTTACACATATAATGCGAGAAATGAATCTTATTGTTTTATTTGGAGGTATCACCGGAAAATATTCTTTTCAAATGATGAATGCTAAGCACTTCCTGCTCACGGCTTTTGTATGTTGATGAATTTTAATTTATGTTTAAATAGATGACTCCTTCATTATTGGTGCAAGCTTTTTGCCCTCGTCAAATGTTTGTACGAAATTCCAAAGAGCAAGCCTCTCATGGTAGAATTGTGGATATTTCCTTGCAATGTTTTGTTAGGGTCGATTAAAAATGCTGCGGGTTGAATTTTCATTGCAAATAAAACAAAGAACTCTTGAGGAAATGACGAATAATCTATCCTTTTTCTGGCCTGTGTAATAAAGAAGTCAACGAAGTGATGAAATGGTTAGTTGACCGAGATCCAGAGTAAATTGCATTCAGGGCATTGACATCTTGTGCCGACGAGGCAGTTTATACTTTCACTTGAAATGACTTTACTTGCGAGAATCGACCTATCTAAATTCAATTTAATAAATAATGCAGTGTGCAAGTTGAACTTGCTGTCGCAATAGAAAGACAATTTCCAGTCGTGAAGGATTTATAGTACGACTAGATTGCTGACTTGACTATATGTCGAAAATCGATTTGCTGTGCATCGGTATTTCATTAGAAAAACAGTTGCTTATTCGATGCGATTTATTTGAAATTTTTCGAAATTTTTGTATCATCATTTTCTTATGTCATCATGTATTATATTTTAGCTAATCATTAATTCATTGATCTATTTTTCAAAGTCAAATAATCTGTCATCACTTTTTTTTAATTACTTATTTACAGTTTACCGCCTTTGTTTCGATATTAATTTTTTTGCTTGTTCAATTTTCAATTATATTTGGGTTTTAGTGCTATGCCTTTACATATTTTAGGTTTTTTCCACCTGCTATTTATATTTTGATTGTTTGATGACTTCATTTTGTTCATTTTCAATTTGCATCAGTTTGCACTGCTTAGTGCTCTTAACAAAGGTTATTTTTCCGATGCCGCCTGTGCAACAAGCAGGACCAATGCAATTAATGAAAAAGCATGAGAAGTTTTGAAACAATACATGTCCAATGAACTTACAGGAGCTTGCATGTCCATGTGTTATGTCACAGCGGTCGTACTTATCGTCATGAGAAGCCACAAAAGCTCAGAGGAAGCTAATTAAGTATGAGAAGTTTCACCAGAGTAAACAGTCCTTTCGCATGAGATAAAATATGTGTTACCAATCAAACATCTTTTACACATTGACTTTTTCATTTTTAAGGCTCGCGATTTCATCTTACTCCAAGATTTCGCCTCCATGATTTTTCATTCCAGATTGTATTGTAGGACACGCATTTATCAAATGAAGCGCTGAACTTCTAATTTATTGTCTCTCACGAAATACTGTTGTGAGTAATAATGCTTCAGAGTATATTTTGAAATAATCAGAATTCATAGCTGATATTTGAAAATCCACACATCCACATCATATTCATTTCACTCATCTCATCGTCCATGAAATTTTCTCTGACATAAATGGGATCCAATACTCATGTTAGTTGCTGAAGTTATATCCCATGGATTTGCAGCACTCTGGATTCAGACATAATTCGCTGTCGAATGTCATCAGAAAGGATAATCCATTTGCGCCTGTCTCATGGTGATAAATTCAAATGAATAAGACGCGCAGTTCGCTCGAATTATACTTCAAGATAAATCAAAATAAAGTTAAAAAATGAGCGAATTTCAATCATATTTTCAGCAGTTTGGTTTGTTGACATCGACCGCATTTTATATGAAAACTTGAGATATAATGATAAATACAATAATCAAATATTGAGTTGCATCCTGAGTTGAAAAATGGAAACAGATCTGAATAGTTGCTATTTCATCCAATATCAGGAATCATCAGCAGGCCTAGTTTACATCTCTCAACATCGACACAACTCATTATTTAAAGTTGCAGCCATGCCCGGGTAATTTTGAGATCTGCAATCAGCAAGTTAGTGAAATTTTGACGGGCATTCATTAAATGTCACTTTAAACAAACCGCTGGCAAATCGCCTACATCAGTGCGTCTGAAATAATCAATAAATGCTGCTTTTTGCAAACACAGTGTAAATAGAATAATTAAATATCGAGTTGCATATGGAAACAGACCTAAGATGCATATAACCTGAGACTGTATAACAGATATAACCTGAGATATACCCTGCCCGACCATCCCTAGATAAAGAGTTTGCAGGTCGAAGCACAGGGAGGTGAGTTTGATCTTTATGCAATTTGTTATTTATATTATTTTTATGCACAACAAAATGCTTCAATTCTCGTTGAAATGTACTCATCCGCACCAAAACAACTATTCTCGATAAATTCAGTTCGAATCAATTAAATGGAAATTCAAAATCATAAATTAAACCAAGTTTCCATGAATCCATTAATTTACGGTGATAAGTGAGATTAAGAAAGCCCGTAACAAATTGTCACGTCAGATGTAATTTATCAAAAGTCTTTTCTCTATAATGAAGAGATCTTAATATTCCTGTCCTTCAGTCTTCATCATCACGACAAAGACAGTGAAATGCACTTTCTGTGCGGCGAATGCTTAATTTCCCGCGCTGAAGAAATTATTCTTCCTAACAGTCTCATACGGTTTCTATTTAGGAAGCGGGGTGACGCGGTGATAACCTGTCGTGATTCCATTGTCTTTAATTCAAACAGCACCTGGGAATTCTGTAATAATGACGTGGAGACAGAATGGAGAGGATGACAAATTCAACGCATCACAATTTCTATGAACCAGACACAGAATTCACTTGTTTCTTCGGGTTGAAAATATTCCTCTGAAAATTCTCTTTCATTGCTGTTTGTTAATTTTCAGATAGTGCATTCCATACCAGTTTCACAGCTTTCTTTTCATGATCAAAGTTCTTCTATTAACCTGTATTTCTTGACCTTTGGGGTGATTAATCATTTAGTTGCGACTTAATTTAGAGGTGATGGTGCGTTTGCACATGCAATTTTTACTAACGCCACTGCGCGTTTTAATCAACAGCATTCCCAGAATTCAAAATTCATCTGATGCACATCATGTAATGCAATCGGCACAAGTTTCAATCTTAAGAATGATTTTATTGCAAAATAAAATAAGTAGATTCCGAGTGGTCATCCGACACAGTTTTTATGTCACCCCAAACTGAGGTAAGAGGACTCGTTAGAGGTGTCATGCCTCCTTGACGATATAGGAATGCGTTTGACTTCCTTAGATCTTGATGGTTAACTGCTATGGACTGACGGTTTACTTACATTTTCGACCTAGTTCAATTTCCCAACCACTCAAACCAACATGTTTGCCTATTAGTTTGCTACAAGTTGGAGTTGAATGTTGTAGCCGAGAATTTGACTGCTAAATGAGCAGTGATGGTCTCGGAAGTAAGATTGTATCAAGCATTCATTCGCTAAGACAAAGACCTTAGAAATTAGCACTAATAGTTATTTAAATATGCTGTATCTGGGTTCATTTCCATTCACAAACTACAATTGCAATGTAGAAATTGCAAAAGCATTTGAATGTGCTGCAAATATTTGATATTTACTCAATTTTCAACCAATCAAATCGAAGGTTAGCTAAATAATTGTTTTAAAGGAGTCATGACGATTGTCATGACAAAAATTTGAAATATGCCTTCATATCCTGAGATGATGTGAAAAGTTATTATTATTTTAGAATAAACAGTCAGGGATACGCGCTCTAATTCGTAAAAAATATGCTTGAGATTGGAAATTTTCAAGCAGTACCAAATTATCAAAATTTGGAGCTGAACGATATTCATTATGCACTATGCAGCATTTTGCTTAGCTTTCATCATCAGTCTCCGATGGAGTGTTTATTTTGATTAAAGATTCAATATCAAGCTATAAAGACAATTTCAGATAACATCAACAGAAGTGGCGCCAGTTATCCAGATGCCACGTCAGGCCAACCTTCCACTGATTATTCAACTATGACTTCAATAATATCCGAAAAAGAAATACAACATTTGGTGCACTTGTGATAGAATGATGCAATTTAGAGATTTAGGAATTCAGAAACATTTAAATTTTCGCTGCATCTTGAAAATTTGGGTCACAAATTAATTTAGCATTTCACCGCCTGGAAGTAGTAGTAGCGCTTTATTGAAATTAAATGAAAATCAGTCGTTATAGATAATGTTAACTTATACAAAACAGTTTGATTGGTTCCCATAGCGTATCATAAAAGGCAAAAACGAGTTGTAGCAAAGTGAAGTGCAAGAAAAGTCAGAATGAAATTTAGAAGTTCTACATGACTTGTGAGGCACAAACTTGAACAGCACATGGTGATGGTTATTGCAAATATTCTTGATCTAGGTGATAACTAAGGTGAATACGACGCTGAGTAATATTGTCGACGGGCAGAGACAGTCAGAAATTGAGGTGTTATCTTATGTGCACGTCTATCGATGGTCTGCAATCCAATGATTGTCGAATCCAACGAAACAAGGGCACGCATATTCGAGTATGGATGGGATGTATGAAATTCTTCAGTATCGCTAAAATAGGTGAGACTCCGCAAAACAAGTAGGCGAGAGGTTGCCTTTCTCCTTATTGCAGTGACATGGGATCTGAAACCTCGGTCGTTATCAATAGTGACACCGTATCAAAACACCAGCGTCAGCACGGAAATACATATACGATTTCTGGTCTTTAGACTGATCTTCACATACTTTTTATACCAAGTTAAACCACAGTTCAAATCCCATCATTTTTCCGCAAGTTTTCTCTAAATTTTGACGGGACTTGCTACCGTTCCAACTCCTGTATATTTGCTCTTTCGATATTTCATTTATTATTCGAATGATAAGTCGAATTTTTTCTAAAGTCATAGCAACATTTAAGCCTCCGATAGAAATCTCCTCTTAATTTCTCCCCTCCCGGTCATAGGAAAAATGATATTTTCCATCATCATCTTAGTTAATAATCTTCCCACGAGAAAATAATCCATACTGGCTTTCAGAACCCATCTTTGCCGTAGTAAATGAAAGATCTCACTTATTATTCCCTTCTTACATGCTTATTTTGTCGAATGTTTAGCTTACCAATGAATGGTTTAAAAAAAAGGATATGATAATCACTATCATTAAGCACACTCATTTAATAATGTTCATTACCTAGCCCAGCAGCTACATATAAACACAAAACACCGCTGCCGCATCATGCATTTTTCCAAAAGTGATGATATTTCCAATATCAATTAAATAGCTGAATAGTCAAAGTGACAGGCATGTGTAATAATCCTAATGCAATACTCTGAAACTGCTTTTAAAACCTGGTTTTATAATCGAGCTTGAGCTTAGTTATCAAATATGGTTTTAAATTCGTGCTTTTAAACGTGAGTTTTAAGCTGTGGAAAAACACATGATGGAAAAACGATGTTTTTAAACATTTCTAGGCTGTGGTTTTGAACACAAGTGGTGTTTCACTGAGACACCAGGTAATTCAGGTCTCAGTAATTTATGAATGTGACATAGCCCAGACATTATATTCACAGCGAAAGATTGAGAACTCTATCTTAATGCTTGACATACAGTATACATCGGAAACGAACAACCAAAATTTTCTAAAATGAATCATCGAACATAAATAAATACGAAAGAAAATTTGTGAATGCAGGTAGGTTGATAAGTGACAGGATGAAAAAACGACAATGATCAATTAATGTAATTTTTGATCGAATTTAAGTAAGTTTGATTTTTTTAATTTAAGTTTAATTGTAGCCTACAATCAAACTCAAAGAAAAATACAAACATAAATTGCTGAAGAGCAGCAAATACCTAAAGTGACTTGCTTATTATGTTGATGACATGCAATGACATCACTTATTTCTAATAGGTAATATCAAAATGTTAAATGAGAAAAATACTTGTAGTCATAAGATGTTAAACCTGACAAAATAAAATTTTTCATTTCGTGCTGCCTATGTAACTATGTGTGCGTAATTTAATCATTTAATTATAATTTATAATTTTAATTATTAATCATGATAGTTATTCCATTAATCACATAATCATAAATATACATCTTTCTTTAATCGATTCCGCCTAATATAGGCGGTACACATAAATAGCATCTCATTGACATTCCAGGCTGCATTTCATGCATCAAAATAGATTTCGCCGATTCACTTAATACGCTGTTCAATTCAATAGAAGCGATTTAAGAAAACTGAATTAATGTTTTCATACTTTAAAGCATTTTAAAAACAGCTTTTTTAAATCCATGATAATACCTACTATTTCAGTCGGGTTGAAACATCAAGTAAGCCCGAAAGAAAACACATCTACCCCAAAAATGCGGATTTAATACATCAGCACCGATTTCGATCTTATATTCTTGAAAACCAAGATATGTTTTGTTTTACAGTACAATTTGAAGTACAACCAGATGTCAAAAAATGTCGGTCAAATGACCTTTATTTCTCGGACAATATATTCTTCAATTTTTTATAAAAATGTTTCATTAGAAATTATTCAAACCATCAAGTGACAAAATAGTGAAGTTTTTCGAGAAGATAATATTGTTGATAAGTAATGTATTACAAGTGACCAAAGTAGTGTAAAATTCCAAAAGAATGCCAAATTCTTGGTTTATCAGGGTTTTATGCCATTTGTTTGGTGATATTTCAATTAAAATCACCAGATAGTATGTTTGAAAAATTAAGAGAAAAAACTACATTTTATCTGCAAATAAAAAATACAGAATGAAAAACTTGAAAAGATTGAATTGAAACTGGATTTTCCCAACTGCACTTTAAAGAAGCAATATTCAACATTATACCATTACCATGCCAACTATTCCCGGTGTTGAAATGATCAACGCCTTGCAATTATTATTTTGCCACCTCAAAATGTCTCTTCTTTTACCCTCGGGCAAAACTCTTCCATCACGCGTCTACTTTCACTTCACTCCATCTCCTGCCTCTGTTAGAGTTCGCATTCCTATCTACGACGTTCGGGGATCATAGATGAATTTCATCAGTGACAAAATATCATTGAAGACCCGCTAACAAGACTCCAACTCCATTCATTAACTGTGTGTTCGCCATCTAAAACTTCCTACACACCAGTAGCCATGAATGCCTGCAGCCGGTCTTCTGTCAGGGTCGCATAACATGTTGTGATGAGAAGGAGAGCGCCGAATTGACAAAGCAAAAGGAGAAAGGAGAAATGGAATTCACTTTTTATTTCGTCAACTTTGCTCAGTACCCGGTACTATTCATATAGACTGTAAATCTCTGGCTGTTAATGCTATATGCCAACTACAGAAAACCGAAAATCTAGAACGGACATTGTAAAGATCTGCGATAAAATTCATTGCTCTTTAGAAGCACGTGTACTTGACATATAAAATCATTTTAGGTAATTTGCAATGCACCGCCTTATTCAAGATTACAACAGATTTATCTTTCAAGAACTCTATTTTGCAGTTATGTTCTTCATATCATGATTTTCTATTATGCCGTAGTCATCGAGAGGGGCATTGGAAATTCGAACGTTGTACAAACAATGATTGAGATTTGAATTAATAGTGATTTTAAGTAGTCTATCTGTGTATTTTCCTGATGTGCAAGTCTTCCATCTTCGTCATAGCCACATGTAAGCTTACTTGAAAGTGTAGAATCCCTTTTCAAATATGAACAGCAAGATCTCCCACGTTTCATGTCTAGATATTTGAGTTGTGCTCTTTGCTCATAAGTGACTTCACAATGCGTGCACATTCAAAAAGCTTGGCATCACACAGTAATAATTATTGAGATTGATTTGAAATTTTGAAATTTTGATACGAAGATAAATAAGTTTGAGCAAATGCATACCTCCATTAGAAAGCAGTAGGCCTACTTTAGAAGTCAATGAGGGCGTTAGAATTGCCCCCGCCCAGAGATGTGGATGCGCTTCAGAGATATAGGATTAATTGCCACTGGCCAGGAAAAACAAATTTCGTCAACAGAATGGCATACTTCTACGGATATAACATCAGTTTTCGAAATCAATGAACTTCTGAGACATTTGATCGGTCAGAATGTTTGTCAACGGTCATCTATACTTGTAGACATCTGACTTTCGTGTGGAAGCTAACAACACAAGACAGGCTAAATAATAAGCATGAAAGAAAATTACTATGAAGCATGGATACCTAACTCTTCAACAGGATAATTTGAATGATACAATTGAAACTATTTACAGTAGAAAAAATCGAAAAATTTACAATCCTCACAGACCTTTGGTTCCATATGATCTTTTATTCAGTAATATGTCAAAGAAAAAACAACAAAATAGATCCCATCAACAAGAATTTTCAATTTGCTTCATATCCGAAAACCTCGAGATTTTCTAGCTCCTTTAAATTTTCACCTTCGAAAGCAGTCCTACCATTCTAATCTGTTTCTTCCAACTAACGATATCCCCACTGGTGAAGTAAGTGGATACTTCTGAACGTTTAATACTGAGGAAGTTGACGCTTTGAGCAGTTGGGTGTGAGATTCCCTCGAGGCATACTAAAATCAAGGTGATGCGGTAGACATGTGGTTGACCTCCATTCTCATGGACACCAGAGACGGAATGAAAATTACCTCTCACTTAACAAGACTGGATTCACCTGATCCTCAACCTCGCGCCCATCTACAAACATTGATGGAGAATCACAGAGGAATCATATGACGTCGAGAGAAGATCTTAGATTTCAATAGACTCAGGCAGAAAATATGAACAAATGTAAACAAAATCGAGGCCTGAAGAGTACACGTCTTAAACATGCGACATAATAGAAAACGCTTATTAAAATTTCATCAGATTTTTTTCAATGCTAGAGAGGAAACTTGATATTTACATTGCAAACGGAGATGTTGCGGAACCTCCCTTACTGAATGAAATTGGTGTAATTGTGTCTTATTGTTTATCACAATCTATCGCAGATTTTGTTTTACAAAGTTGTTGCAGTACATTTTCAATAGCAAGCAAATACCAAGCAATAGTTTATTCAAACGACAGAATCGGAATGTAGTCCTTTGAGAATATTTTCGATATAGAAGACTCAAAGCATGTTAACAATCTATAATTTACTGTCAAAGTCACGATCACTATCTGTATCCAGAACATGAATTAAGTTTGTCATCCCATGAATAGCCATGGTCGAAGGTCTAGATATCTATAATTGTACAAGAGACAGTATCACGCTTTCTATGGCACAGCTTCAAAAGTTTGTTACGGAGTGTGGACATATTAGAACACTGTTGAACTGCGTTCTTTCATTTATGAGATGGTCACAGTAGAAATACCTCACATTCTTCCCAGTTAGTTTGTGACTTTTTGATATCATGAACTGCACATTGAGAAAGAAGATTTATCAACCATGAACTCCTAGATACCATGGCTTACTTTTTATTTCTATCTATATTATTTTATAGGCCTATTTATACTAATCTATATTTAGGAGTCCATGTATTAACATCGGTATTGCAGTTCAGTGTAGGCAACTTGAATAGACCAACACACATATCTAGCATAAACAATATTTTTTGCGGCCATGACGGAGATAAATGAATGATTCTTTGACATTTGGCTTAAAGGCCCATCTTCCGCACAAAACCAAGTAATGAATATAAAGAGGAATCAGGAACTAAATGTATTCGAAAGTTCCCAAATTTTTGCGTAGAAGTCTGTATTGCCCGTGATCAAATTATAGATATCGAGACCTCCTTGCATAGCCATTTCAGGGGTAATCAAAATATCTTGATCATAAGTGTAACTTTTGTTTCATGTGAAATCCATATATTGAATGATTGTTAAAAATATTAAAGTCAAATATATGACAACAGGTGGCATGATAATGAAAGACTAACGAAAAGTCATATATTGACCTATCGCCGACATTCTATGAATTCCACCCGACTTCTTATCTCATAAAAGCAACTTCTTTAAAGTAAGCGAGGAGGATAATAAGAAATACAAGTGCCGGTAATAACATGTAACATCCTTTCAATGGTTGCAATTGCTATGACAGCTCATGTTTGATGGCAAAACCTTGACCCTGCTAATGTACACCAGTCGCGCGTCAGCGGGCGTAGCTCAGTTGGTCAAAGCTGGAGGTTTAGATAGCATCAGGTCTTCAACTTCAGTTTGAATCCTACAAGCTGTGCAGGCTCATTGTATGGCATTTTTTTCAAACACCAACATGTACTTCATTCATCGTGAAAATCCTGTACAGTCTAGTATTTTGTACATACTAGGACATTTGAATTCCACATAATCAAATTTGCAAACGAAGATGGTGCGAAAATCTCATTTACTAAATGACACTGTGAATGATTATGCGCGTCTTGTTATTTATCACAATAATGTGTTAGGGGTCTAATGCTAATTTCTATTGTCTAAGGTATAATGTGAATACAACCTTAGAGCATTGATGAAATCAATAATTTACATTTGCATCTATTGTCACGAAGCTAAACACTTATTTTCTCCACCTGGAAACAGTAGGATTTAAGAGTGCACTTTTCATAACAAGAACTGCTGATAAATTTCCTTACTGCCCTTTCATACAGAATTTGCTTGAATTAATAATTTATTTGCCTCATATAATCACAAACCATGAATCTCAACGCTCAAGGAAACTCACCCTTCTAAGCCGACAGTTTTGTCAAAGTTATGATGAAATCTGTCTGACCTTGCTGATTTCATTCGCAAACAAATTGCTCATTTTCATCTTGAACTTAGAAAAGTCATGTTATCATTGATCTGTCGGAGATCGGATAGAAGTAAAGCTGCCCGAGACAATTTAATGCATAGATTATCTGATATCATCTCAGCATACAAGAAAGAAAACCATTAAAACTTAACCTGATGTAAAGCGTGATTATAAAAACCTAGGTTGCCGATTCCGAAACAAAATTAACGAAAAGGTGAATTAAATACAGTCGAAACTACAAACCAGTGGTTATCAGATGAGCAAATTCAAAAAAACAAATTCATTGAGCCTTTTTATAATTCATTTCTTTTTACTCATAAAATGGTGGAAAATTACTTTTGTATGAAAAGGACTTCAATTTTTTAATAGCACCGCATTAGCTCGTGCTATTTTAATCTTATCCACACCGAGTAGGTTCGACCGCCTGTTGTATTTTCGCTGTTGCCTCTTATAAACTACATCGCTCCTGTGACTTCAAATTTTCGCATATTTTCGATGTTATTCTCAAAAACCATTGCTATTGGGTAACTGGAAGGTCAAATATGCGATCTGACCTGAAATGTTTTCTAAGTCTAAATTTTGCCACTTTTCCAAGCCCTTAAGCTAATGAATTTCAGTAAAGCGCATTGACGTAATATGATTGCAACATTTTGTATCTTCTATTCTATATTTGACAACATAGCTATTTATTATATACTATGGAAATCGAATGAGTACCTAGAGTTTTGAATGTTGGCACATAGACTTCTTTATACATAGACGTTGGTACATGGACATGGTTGAATGTAGATCCATAGACTTCTAAATTTAGAAGTCTATGCTAGATCAATGCAAAGACTTTAGAATCACATACATATTTTATCATATGGTTGACGAGCTTGGTTTTTTATATACTTTTCCAGACAGTAATATCCTCTTGAATATCCTATCAGATTTGATAGAGTTTCCTCTAATCCATTTGCTTTCATGTCAAGAGCTAGCGGCACTCTCAATGTCTTCACGAAAAGGGGTTATAGATTAAATATACTTGTATATTTTTACATCAAATCTTTCGACAAAAATGTGCTTCTCATCTACTCGTTTGATAAACTTTTACCTCGTCAGATTCCCTCCATCATTGGGAAGGCCTGATTGATTTGTCACTATCTTTTCGTTGTATATATCCACTTTTAGTTTGCATTTCATTGCCCAATTATGCCGTCACATGTTTAGAGATTGACGCTAGCCTGATCAAATATTTGATTTGGTCAATCTGTCCATGCCATGTGGTCTGGGTTGAAGGTTATGGGCCAAGATCTAACTATCAGCCAAAAGGTTCCTCACTGATGACTCCTCACATGATTTAGATGTCTTCAGTTATTTCAGTTTGATGAAGATATTCATTTGCAGTTTTGGTCAGCATTTCTTCGTTGATTTGAGGTTTGCATTTTCATCTCTGGAATCAAAAGTCATATTTTTTCTATCTCCTAGCATTTTGGCTATACCTGCTTGACCATCAATATTGTGTCTTTTACCCAAAATAAGAGCATGGATCTTAAGGATATTAGCATTTATGATTTTTCTACGTTTTGAGCCTTAAATCAGGGATGCGGAGTCCCATCATTTTTAAATGACACCGAGTCCGACTCCCGGGTTTGATAAACATGGCATGCAAGCCTAGTTTTTTAAAGAAAACCTGGTAACCTACATGATAAAAGCTGGTAACCTACCTCATTATAGACTCACCTGAACAGGCACGCGGGAGCAGTTTCAAAGTTGAGAGGGCAAAAGGAAACGCATGCCTGTTTGGTAATTGTTGTCTAAACTTTCTATGAAGCGTTTTTTTTGAAATGATGTTAGTTGATGTCAAAGAGTAGGCCTAATGTATCCATTATGAATCTTTTCTGCACTTTTATGAATTTATTAATTTATTAATAATTTATTAATCTATGTAAAAACATTTTTCACCATGAATATTTTGAAGGGGCAAATAATATACCTTGCCAAATCAAAATATTTTGGGGGGGGGCAGCTGCCCCCTTGGCCCCCTGCTCACGCGTCCATGCACCTGAACCTATTTTTAGTGATAATTGCTGCATCATTTATCAATCATTTTCAATGAAAGATTATCAACTATGCATCACTTTTAAGTCGCTTTAAGTTGGGCGCATACGACCCGGTTTCTCCCATCTTGCTGATGTGTGCTTCACACGGTTTTTCTCCGGTCTCTACCAGGCAGGAAAATCCACATCCTTCTCCAAAAAATATGAGTGCACTTTCGATTTTGATATGCGCTTTGGAAGAGCCATCACACACAATTGACGTTAGGTTAGGAGATAATGTTCTTAAGCAAACTAGCATTTTACTTTTGTCTCTGATGTGACCTTTGGTGCGTTGGTGTGATCGAGGCTAAGAAGGCTTATCTTCTCTACTAAATCACTGAGTTAAAAGACAATCCTTTTTTCACTATCACGGTTCATTCCCTCAACAATTACAAGCTTTGCATGAACTGCTGTCTCAGTACTTTTGTTTGACGGAGAAGTTGACATCAAGACAGTGACAGCAATGCACGAGGATAGATGATTTGTTCGTATTACATTTTGGGTCTAGTTATAGGCCGGAGTGCGGAGTCCTATCATTAAATAAGACCTCCGGCACAAATGATAGGACTCCGGGACTCCGCATCCCTGCTTTAAATGAACTATTTTCTTCTAAGAATTCCATTAGGACATTCGTCTAACTTTGGATTTCCGCCGTTCCGGATCTTTGCACTGCTCAATAATGACGTGCTTTGGAGCAGTTACTGATGCGTAGGTTATTAATGGCGAATATAAGTAGACCCTAATGTATATTAGTCTTTTCCTAATAAACGTTGCGTCTCTTCAGATCGCTTTTCTTCCTTATAATCTCCTTTGATTGTCTTAGACTTATAGAATGTCGCTTCACTGATTGCAGATACGAACTGGCTTATCAGTTATAGAAATAAACTAGCGAATTATGATGTCAATGTTATTACACGTGCATGCTAATTGCAAGCTAACAAATGTTAGCGCTTATGTTAGCAAAACTGCAGTGGGAAATCAAAAGTGATGACAGAGGTAGCAGACACACATGAACTTTATTCGAACTCGGTGTTGCGGGCAACAAAGTATTAAAGGACGTCCATCTCTATCCGAAATCACTCAATTAATATTCTATTATTTATTAGCCTTATTGAATCACTTACAAGCAAAGAATAAGAACTATTTCAAACTAAATGACAATTTTTTAAGAAATTCACGCCTTTTTCAACGTCATTAAATATTTGAGTCATTTCATTCAAACATCTGCAAATGAGGAGGTCGTGAATTTCGCGAAAAACTTTCACAAAGTATTCAATAGCATCAATGTTTAAAGTTTACTCTGGATTAAAGAATTTTCATACTTGGGAAGGACTGTATGTGTAATGCGGTGTTTACGATAACCCTACGTTGTGGATTATCTGCATATTTGCTTAAAAAATATCATTTTCTACTACATTAGATATCTCATACTTTAAACCCATAAGCATAATTCGTCATTGTGTTCAAACTTTGAGATGAAGTTTGCTTGGAGGCTTGCAGATAGTTTATACAGTTTGCATACAACCGGAAAACGATCCCACCAAAAGCAAATTCTGTGTTGGTTAGTTTCCGGTCAGTGACCCACCAACTTCAAAGAAATTAAATCACTAAAGAGTTGCCGCTCCCACAGCTGATAAACTCGTCAAAGAATGATTACCTCTAGCAAAGTGGAATGAGTAAATGATATCAGAACACCGCTAGGTACCTCGTGGTGAAAACATCAAAGCCGCTTCACTAGCCCCAGTGAGTCAATTAATCTTGCAAGTCTGAGAATAGAAATAATCATGAAATCACGAAATGCTACAGCAACAATGTCACGTCACTCAGCGAAGATGTTTACATCAAATTCAAAACACAACCCTAGCAAGTGCCGCGAAATGCGAAAAGACGCCCGGACAAGCATTTTCTCAAAAGTTCTGCAAACTTGGCGTCTATTCAGTTGTTGGAGAAGCCCAAACAAAAGCGATGTTCTGCTCAAAACCGCATAATCAAGGCTTTTCGACCGCCACCGACGATCATTATCAAGACACTGACACTGCTATCGAGATCATAGTTCAGTTCACTGTCATGCATGCATGACGTCACAGAACATGGAACGCAAAAGAAACGAATAAATGATGAAGACAAATGAATACAAATAATGGCATGTAGCATGAGAGAGACACTAGCAAGAAACTGCAAACAACATAAAAGTTAATAAATTATAGAAACAGAAAATTACAGTAAAATAAAAATAAATAACCATTATGACAAAAACCCAAAAATATCTGAAGGAATAATTTACAAAATTGTCAAAATGATGGAAATATACCAAACAAAATGAATTTGGGTTTTTTGATTATACGGTTTTGAGCAGAACATCGCTTTTCTTTGGGCTCCTCCAACAATTGAATAAATTAATCGTTGTCCATTATTTTCTGCACTTGACGTCTATTGGACAGCCGGCGTATAATTCATGCAAGAATTATACGTATGCATAATCTAAATGATATTTCTATCGATGTATGTTCATTATTCTACGCGATATTGATTTATACTATTATGCGGGTCCGCACTTAGTATTAATAAATGTATCTTGCATATTTTTTACAAGCGTATTGTGTATCAACGCAATGCACGTATGTACTTATCACTTGGACGACTCCATTACTGACCGGCATGCCGGTATACTGCTCTACTATTTTGCAAGGCCATCAGTATCATTAATCCTGATATAATACTGATAGTGATATTTGCATAATTATCACGACTACTTAAAGAGTACATAAGCCTACCCAGCAAGCAAAATTCGACATGAGAAGTTGGCCGTGTCACCATCACATCAAGTTAGATTGTACATTTATAAAGCAAGTAATTAAATAATCACAATTTAATACAACTTAACCTACCGCGCATTTTAATAAGATGTAAGAATCTGCAGCTGGCTCATGACACGTTCTTGAATCCATAATCGAAAGCGCGACTATCTTTGCAGTCTCTTTATTTGGTAGTCTCAGAAAATGCCATCAAATTGTCTGGAATTCGTTATTTCGTCGCTCATTGAGAATTATCTGTTCAAAGCATTTAGGCTGCGTTTATTCAAACTGATCAATGCAACTACAAAGTAAGGAGAAATGTTCGCAAATTATTAATGAAGTCGCAATCTCCTGAGCATCCATAAAATGTACTTTTTAATTCATATAACGGCCGCTACGTGATAAATTTTCAAAACAGAAGAGACGCCGTTTCTAAATAGCTCCTTGCTTACTGAGCATGAGTTATTTTAAACAAAGCACACAGCATGGTTTTACTTGGTATGTGCATGCGCACTGCAGCCAACTTGCGACCGGTGTCGCAGTAAATAAGATGACAAACTAGTCATTTCTTCTTGAAGAAAAACTCGCCCACTGCATGTCCTAAATTTGAGTGTTTTTATTGAATCTTTACAGAGCTACAACTAGGACACTAATAGTAAGCGACTTGATAATAGCAAGTTGCGAATCATTTAGTTTGCTTACTTTAATTTGGCAAAAATGACTCGTAGAATTGCTATTGACTGGGGAGTTCCTATTGCTAAAAGGGCTCAGCAACACATAATGACAATATATGATGACACATATATTGACATATGACACATAATCACAACCATAGACACTAATGCGTACCATAGAGCAAGTATATAGTAGCCTAGGTAGAATGTCGACTCAAAAAAATGTCAGTATTCAGTGAAAATTTTTAAATCAAAGTATTCAGTTTTTGCGTGGATTGCATTCCTGTGGTCCCAAAAATATTTGACCAGTTTTTAAGAAGCTTCATTTTTGAAAATTATTCTTGCACTTTCATACTATCGATTTGGAACCTCTATACAAGTAGTATGAAACTTATTGGATATCAAAATGAACGGACATTTAATTCAACGGAAATGAAGCTGATTGTCAAGGAAATTTCATGAACATGTGGCGGGCGCCATTCGATTTCCACGCGATTAAGAACTGTGCGACTCAGTGCACGATTAATCGAAATTCGAGCGATTCTGAATATTTTTCACAAAGTCACTGATCAAAAGTTTAGTTTGCCTAGCTGGTATTGCTTGCGATCATCAGCTTCATTATTACAATAATTGTGGCACTTGGTACGCGTGATTATCAGAAATTCGGGCGCTTCGTACATTATAACAAAAATCGCTCTCTGTACAAAAAGGGCGCACTGTACAAAATTCAAGAAAATGGGGCACTTGGTACATTAAAGTTTAATTTTGTTTATTTAAGTCCAATAATATTTTTACTCTCGATTTATCTATCAACAATAATGAATCACGTGATGAAATATTAAGTTTACTTGCTATGTCGATAATCTTGAACTAAACAAAGATGCTTGCAGCATTTCTGATGAAAGTGCGTTATATTTCTTGAATATTCTTATGTTTCATTTTACGCTTTATATGCTTCGTAAGACCTGAACGATGAGATTATCAAAGAAAAGACATGTCATATGTGTAGGCATAGACAATCTTCTATTACACAATTGAACCAAGCATTCGTAGCAGGAGAATCAAAAATTGCATCATCCAACGTGTCAATCTGAGACGCGTATTCGTCACAGTCGCTGAACTGGTCATTTGACATCGTGAAATGAGCCTACGAATTCTAGGAATATGCATTTAATAGCATCAGTTTAATGCATCGCTCCTCATTGGCTTCAGTTAGTTGCTACTAGCTGTCACGTTTGCCAGCATGCATTGCTCCATCTTGATGAAATCACTGTCATCATGCCGAGTCATTTCTATTTTTTGTATGATGATACCATTATCTAATATCATTGCTGCTAGCATGCGTGAAATTTCGAATGCAATAAATTTTGCAATTATAAGTTTGGCTTAATGCGAATAGTTAATAGGGATAAGCGAGGAACTTTTCTGGAGTTAACTTTCTTATATTATATTGAAAGTGTAGAGAGCGCCCTATAATTTTATTATAACATTTTTTTAAATCATGTCGATAAAACAGCGTTGCACGGATAATCAATACATGTTGTAGTTATATATAAAGGACAACTAGCCGTACATGTGAGCGGAATCCATTAACTGCGCCCACCATTGCATGAACAACATTATAATGCAAGTCTTCATGGAGAAATTGAGATCTCATTGTACCTCTTGACCGAAATTTCAAGTTTTTGATTCAATTTTCATCGGCATGATCTTGGATAACTAATTTATGTTTCATTTCTTGAATCTGAGTAGTAATAAGGAGCCACTTACATCTTTGAAAGTAAATTGTGATAATTGTCTTTGATAATGATATTTTTTTCTTTCGGTGGCAGGTATAGTCCGGCAGCCACAACGAGTTTCTGCAGGAAACGAGGCCGAAAACAAGACTTTCACAGAATGATGTGTCTTCTGCCTTACGAATTTACACGTCTGCCGAATACAACCTGGTCCATCTTCTTGTCAGACAGGATCTAAGAAAAGCACATGTTAATCAAGTGAGATGCAGATTGCAGTTTTTGGTTAAAATGATTTCTTTTATATTTTCGCTTATTAAGCTAAAAATACTATGTATAGAGCCAAAATTTTTAACATGGAATGTCTTCAAGTGCATGTGTATTTATCATGCTTCTCATCGGCAATGTTTACGAAAATGTGGTTAAATGCGCATTAATTTGCACATAGTGATTGTGTCTACCGACATTCGGAAGCTTGCCAAATCTGAGTGTATTTCGCTTTATAAACAGGGTTGCATGAGCATAATAGAAAATGACCTGAAAGTATTCCATGTTAAAAATTATGGCTCTAAACAGAGTATTTTTAACGTTATAAGCGAAAACATAGAAAATTTCATTTTAACCAAAAACTGCAATCTGTGTCCCACTGGATTAACATCTGCTTTTCTTAGATCGTGTCTGACAGGAAGAGGAACTCACTAGAACTCGGCAGACGTGTAAATTCGCAGAAGGCAGAAGATGTACATCATTCTGTGTAAAGTCTTGTTTTCAGCCTCGTTCCCTGCAGAAACTCATTCTGGCTGCCGGACTAGTAGTTTGTGATCACGCTAAGAAAGTACTCTTATATCTAAGGACTGGGCCATACAGTACTCACCCATCAAATTTCTAATTCAATAAACATTTTGGCTCTCCAAGGTCATCATGACACGGAGGATTCGTGAAATACTATCCTTCCTTCTGTATTCGTGTAGATTTCTCCAAAAGTGCAAAAGTTTGCTTATTTCACATTTGGTACTGTGTCTCAACTCGAGTTCATTTAATAAAATCAAAATTTCATTCACATTGGTGATTTAACAAATACTGCTGAGTTGCTACTCTACCAAGATATACGAACTCTATGATACGTACCTATGTTTGATTGAAGCTATAAATACAGATTGTTTCATAAAAAATGGATCACCCTTAAACATCGCTTTAACTTCAACTTTGTCTAACTCCGCCAAACTTGAACGAATTTCTCTGAAATTTGGAAGATATGTTAGCTGTGCTTACTAATATCATTGTTGGAAATTTCAAGTATGAATATTGAGTTGTTTTCCTGTTATAGATAAAAAAGTAGTAGATAATTTGATCTTCATTTAGCAATGTTACACAAAATCATACCTCACTCTTATAAAATTACATTTGTTTCCTTTGTTATGTAATATGTTGTTCTACAAGCCAAAAGCTATCAAGCAAAACAAAAATAAAGAAAATCGGTCAATCAGAGCCAGTATAGCACCATTATTCATCAACAATAATGTAACTGCTACATGTGATTAACTGGACTTCATGTTCCATAGCTTCCTGACTTCGTTGCGGTGGTGTTGGCAGCACTCCTGATTGCTTTCAGCTAGAAATCTATCTCTTACCGGTTGAAAACAATACAAAGCACAAATGAACAATAACGATATCGCATTCACAAAAGGCAAAGTGTCAGCCTTGCTAGAACTAGGGTTTTCTTTGTTAAACTAGGGTTTCCACGCAAAACATCCAAACGTAGAGACCGCCTAATTTTGAGATTTGTTAAAGTTGATCCAAGTCTCTCGTTAACTGAGATGGCTGCACTAGACTCGTCTATTTCTAAGTCCACTTTTCGTAGAAGACTTATTGAGTCGAATTTCAAGAGCTGTAAGAGGCCCTCTCAGATCGAATTATCAGATCAGCATACAAAAAGACGTCTCAGATGGGCAATGAGTCATCGTCACTGGCGAAATCAATGGAATCGGTTTGTCTGGTCTGATGAGGCATCAGTCCGTCTGAAGGATAGTGATGGTCGATTGAGATTATGGATAAAATCTGATCAGGAAATTCCGAGACATTTACATCGTCCCCGGGTACAAGGTGGTGCGACTCTACTGATTTGGGCTGGCATTTGAACCAATGGCCGCTCTGAACTTCACATACAGCAAGGAACCATGAATTCTGAACGCTATGTGAATGTTTTACGAATGAACATTGGCCAAATGACAGATCAACTTGGTGATCCATCGACTTGGTTATTTATGGATGATAATGCTACGTGTCACAGGAGTAGTAGAGTCAACTTATGCAAGTCTCAATTAGGGCTTAGGACATTATCTTGGCCAGCTCGTTCTCCTGATCTGAATCCCATAGAAAATGTATGGAGTATTCTAAAACGTGACGTTCGTCGTTCACTGCTGCCTACAGATGGCGTATCACAACTTACGTCACTGTTAAAAAGAGAGTGGAGAAAGTTAGATCAGTCAAAAATGAACGATATCATCGAATCAATGCCTAGACGAATTGGTAATGTCATTGACAATAAGGGTAGGGCCACAAAATATTAGCTTCTTAAGCACCGTTACTGTATCATAGCTTATCAGATTATATAAGGACATTTAAATATATTAGGGACATGAAATAACATGAAAAATGCTTTCTGTATCATACTTATGTTTTATTTAGTCAAATTTTAGGATGATCCACTTTTTATGAAACGGACTGTAACTGATGTAAAACGCAGACGTTGAGTTCATGCCAAAGAAAAAAACATTCAATCTAATGCTATTTTCTTAAAGTCATAGCAACATTGACCCAGTTCGGTCTTACAAACCTAATTGCATATAATACCACAAAAATATACAGTAAGACATGTCTTTCAATAACAGATAGTGTCAGATTCCTGTGTATCGTTCAGTTGATTGAGTTAGCTTCTAGGAATTATAAGTGTGATTCGAAGCTTCGAAATCTGATTAAAACACTAACATTGTTTTTAAGCTGCCACTCACAGAATTAGATTCATCTGCGCCCGCTTCGGCTTCCTAGAAAGGAAGAATTGTATGTAACCTTAATATCGAAATGACACATTGCAGAATTAGACAACTTGCTCCTTCTCGAATGGATAATTCGTGTATCGCTTGCTATTGGAAATGGCAAACAATAAGCTGTCAGCAGAGGACACCAGAGCCAGTGAGAGATGCGTGCATGCTGTGATATTACTTCGCACAAATCAAAACACACATCGATGCCTGGCTTTGATTCAATGTAGGCACTATACAGTGAACAATGCCGAGGAGAGGATGTGAAATCATCAAGTGAACTAATTTTCGTACGCCTGCTACTTTCTTTAATAATGATCGGAAGGGCCAACATTATGGAGAAAACTTGTGCGCAATGATCAGAATTCTTCGAATCTGAAGGAATTTTGGCAATCGAAGCACTTAGCAGGAACTCACATTAATCCGCAAGCGACGCACGACTTTTGTTTCCTATCTCTGTAAGGTATAAGGAATTCCTTTTTGCCCACTTAATAGGTTCCTCGATGTGCCGTCAAATTCGTATTTATCACACTTCTAGCAAACCGAAGCAGTTAAACAAAATATTTAATTCTCTGCTACCACCACTTCGGTGATCAATTCAGTGAGGAAAATTTCTCTTGTTGCTCACCTTCTGTTCAACTAAAACAGCTAGATTTTTGCACAGCAATTGATTTTCATTTTTTCATTCATGCTATGATTTATTGTTTATCCTATGTATCCTATTATATACACATATATTAAATAACATATGTATCTTTTGCACTTATTAACCTTCGTGCAGAAAACGTCATGCATCGTGCGAAGTAGCATGCCTTCTCCTACACATCAGTCTGACGTTAAACAACGGTCTTTGTTCGTTGGACTTCATGAAGTCAAGAACGAACTGTTTCGGAGTCAATTTCTTTTTAAGAGCTGCGCATTTGGTCAGGGAATTCCTTTCATTCCGTATTTGATTGGATCTTTGTCAATGATTTTGACTATGCCATTTACCGGGGATTTCTGGTGTTATTGATGAGAATTTAGATGACTGCTGATGATTTCGGGTGTGCGTTTATTGATAGAGAAAGCTTTTGATACAGGACTGGTATTATTCCAGTGAGAAAAAAAGTAGAGAAGCATTTCAAATGAGTTCAAAAGATGGAATGCAAGGACAAAGCAACGAAGGAAACTGCTGAGGTCATTTCAAGACGCAATATAAAACAATCTGATAGAGTACAAGTTGAATTATTTGTCAAATGAAAGGGATCTGCCTTTTATAATTGTCTGAAATGACTTTTTCCCTTTGATGTATGCGGTCATGTTGAAGGGCAATGGAGACGTATATGTGAGATGTGCATCTTTTTAGACATGCATGTGTATTCCTCAGCAAACAATTGCCGACAGGCCGGATTACGAAGACGCCATCCTGGTCACCGGTTTCCAGTCAAAAATGACTGCCAAATCGTTTTATCCCAAGATTCTACTGCTATTTTTGCTCAGTGAACAGTGGTATTAGATAACCGTCATTGGGTGAAGCAACTTGAATCTGAATTAAAATAAAACTCAAATCTGTCTTCAAAATTACAAAATAACATTTTTGCGCATAGCCGTGAATATGTAAATTAGTAATTCAAAAGCTGTTCTGACTGTGGTTGTTCTCGTTTGAGAATGTGCATTGGCGCAGGCCTTCATCCGTGTTTTGCCCGTCTTCGGGCATACTGTAAAGCTAAGAGGTCTCAGTCTGTATGCCTTGAAGCTTGCGCCAATATACAAGAGCAGCATTTCATAAATCTGATCACACTAGGAGACTCGCGTCGATGACACATGTACACTGTAAATTGCAATGTGAATTTACCAACTGCTAGTAATAATGAAGGATTTATTTTGATCTCGGCAAAGCTGACTGGGGAGTTATTATCGACTTGAAAATACCACGCAGAAAATGGTTGGAACCTGCCGGATTTTTGGCGGCCGAGGAGAGGGGCCGGCGTTCTGAGAAGTCGGCTGGGGCTGGCGTATTCAAAACCGGTCGGTCGGGGATGGAAATGTGGCTGGCGTCTCTATCGGTTGGTCAAGGCTTTAATCGTAAGACATCAGTTGGTCAACATGTGAGATTTGCCTATTATAATACAATATTACACAATGCAATTATTCGCACTTTGACATCATATTTTGTGCGATGAGCAGTAATGCGCGGTTAGTCTACTACTTAAATTCAAATCTTTTGAGTTTACATTGATAATCCCAAGATCGAGCGGGAGTGTCGCTGTACCTGCACAAACATCAATCAAAATTTATCGCATGCAAGTACATGTAGCTTATCAAACAATTAATTACCCATGATCCACTGTCAAATGTTCAGGCAGTAGGCCCTCAGGTTGTATTGAAATCCATAACTCATTGCATCTCTAAGCTTCACGTGTCATATGAACTATCTCATGTAGTGAAATTATTCAAGATCAGCAATAATTTTACAATAGATAGGTTGATGAATACACAAAGCATCCAAAATTCATACAGGCTAGAATATATGATTCTGGAAACTTCAGTTGAGATAAAGTAGGTTTGAACTACATGTTTAAGTTGCCGGCAATTACATTTTTTAGCTGTTTAAAGAACATTTCGCAATATTTATATCGCAAAGCATAGATGTAGATACTCTCTAATCTGCTCTCAATGTTGTAATAATTGACTAAGGAATTTATTGTAGACTGAGTGTCGTCAACGGTCGGGGTCTAATTAAATTTACTGGCCGGCCAGTCTTCAAACTTTGCGGCCAGAGCCGCGCCGGTGGTCAGTTCCAACCCTGGCGCAGAAGCAACACACCGCATGGGGAATGAAAGATCTACGAAGAACATGAAAAGAACAAAAAACTGTGATAAGAAGGATAAAATACCCTTCCCCTCACACCCATTCATTATGTTCAGCATTCCATTTCATTGAGTACATGTAAGACGACAAATATACTGAATGGGAAATAGGTGAGGGGTATTTTATCTTTCTTATCAGAATTTTGTGCTCTTCTAATAATATCCGAAATTTTTTTACCATCCAGTGTGGTACTTGAACATGTATTCATCAATTAATTTTCCCAATAGACTTTTTAATATGTTTTTATATGCTACATAAGATTTTTTGCTCTATATTAGTACATTCTTCCTTCTCGCAGGTACCGGTACATCTGTAGATGATTGAAATGATGAGTAGGCACCTATCTACGAGTATAATCTTTACATTATTTACATTTAAAGTTTGTTTGCAATCGTTTGGTTCATTTGAGTGTGACCAAGATTTCCGAACGTCGTGCCAAAATCGTCGAAACAATTCATACCTATATACAAATACAGTAGAAGCGTCTTTCGCATAAAAAAGCTACAAAGTTAAGGCATGGCCAAATATCTAAAGCGGAGTTACTTTTGTCAAGGAAATATTGTTAATCGTACTAAACGTACATTCGCATTAATAGTGTATGAATATGGACAAAAAAACATTTTCTCTGAAGGGTGGGTGATAATCATTGCTGATGATGTCGTTTTACTTCTCATGATTTCGTCTTGTCAATGAAATATACTATCAGACTTATTAGCGGTTCTGTGCGTGTTTTAAACAAGTTGCTAACAGCTTTGTTCAAGTAGGCGACGCACTAATTTCATATTCCTTCAGTCTGTGAGTATTTTTCAGATTGTACGTGAGCAATATCATACATGATGAGCCACACGCAGTCTGAACATGTCCTCAGCGTCATCCTTCACGCCTCAAGGACTTTGTCGCTTAAAGAGCATCGAAGTCTAGGGATACAATCTGACTACGTTGATACATCCGCATGAAATTGATTAAATATATAGTTTTGATCATGTTCAGATTCATTTTCAATCTTTTAAGCTTCCGTCCATCTGAACAAGCTTGCAAAGAGGTCGGATCGTGGTCAATGAATCATGCATTGTGGGAAATATGCAGACAACATATGAATAAAATGAACCAAATGGCGCGCCTCTTCATGAAACATCATACTAATTCATTTCAGTTTAGACTCACTCACGGCCTATTTAATAATATCATGATTAGAATCGCTGTTTGAAGACATGCTTAAAACTGCGGTTGTAAAAGCATGTCTGTAGCTGCTATTTGATGTTGAAAAGCAATGTTGTGCAGCAGAGTTTACATGTATTGCAGAGGAAAAAGTTTGGCTTAAAAACTAGCTTTGGAAGCATTCTTTTGTCATATCAAAAGATTGTTTTTCAATAGAACTAGTTTCAATACATGTACTAAGTGATGCGGCCGGGCCGGCGAAATTGATTTTGCTATCTTTTATTTTGTGCGTTGAAAAACATATTTCAATTATTGTTTAATAAAGGCCCCCTTTACTTTATTCAGCAATTATTTGAAAACAATGTTTTGAAACAATAAACAAAACAGCGCTCAAAACCTGTTTAGCGATTTGGATTTGATAATAGCTTTAAGAGACTGTTAGTGACCCAACAAAAGGACACTTATGAAAGCCTAGAATATGTTATTAAAGTCAAAAATTGTAAGCTTCCACAGGTGAGTTCTATACTGAATTTCATTACTTGCAAATTTCTAAAACATGTTTTTGAAGCAAAAGTGCCTCTATCACAACCTAAGTTTGTGGTTTAACTTATTACAAGTTGGTAAAGTCACACTCTATTATTAAATCTCCTTTCCATAAAGGCATTAACCTATAAATCAAAGCTTTATGATCTTAAAACGTAAATTTACAAAAGTTGCGTGCAAAATATGCACTATTGCAAAAAGCAGCCTTACTTCCAATTTTTAATTGAGTGCAAACAATTCCAACTTTAAGTATCAATGTGCATCATCACCAGTCATCAATAATAGCAGATTTAAACCGTCTCCACCTCTGTGCCACCCCAGAGCCTTGAGTCGGTGGGTAGGCAAGCAAGCCTGCCAATAAATCACATCTCGGAATTTGAAAGAGACCGACTTTTCCAATAATTGTCTTAATACCACACCGATTAGCAATTCTATAAGTTGTATGTAGTCTCCATTCAATCCCATCTGCATAGTCTCGAACACGGCACCTGCTGCGCCCAGTTCCGCGCTTTACTGACACAGCTATCCCACTGCCCATAACTAGCTCTCATTATCAAGAGGAATATTTCTTCGACTTGAATAGGAAATTATGCAATCTGATCACTTCCGGATTCATTACCTTGAACCAACCTTCCCAAAGAAATCTTCGCATTCCGCACACAAAGTTCAATATTTCGTACAAATGCAATTGAGGAATAGTAGACAGGGGAAACATTGAGAGGCGGATAAAGGAAGACACGATGGAGTATGAGACGGGGATGAAAATGCAAACAGAATAATTCTTTTTAGTGATGGAGAGGAATTAATTTGTTGCCAATTCATTTACGAAGAAAGACTGAAAGTTGGAGGAACTCAGTACACGATGAAGCCACAAAACTCTCATCTGTGGAAGGAAATCTCTGTTTTCGAACACGGATCTACTAGTCGTCAGTTCTTCTCCAGCTTTGATTTGAAATTATTCGTCTTCCTAACTTTGGAAAGGGAAGGCGGAGAAAAAAATCTTCTGAATTCAAGAGCTCAATTAGAAGCAGCCAGTACGCATTATCAACGATTCCCGCTATCTTCCTGATCTTCAGCCTCTCTCAATACTCTCTTCCATCACAGTGTCATTCGCACTTTACTATTATCAATTTACAGTCTTTCCTTCAATGCTTTGGAACCGTTCAGTGGAAAAAGTGATTCATGATGCCGTTCCGATCTTAACTACTGAACTTGTCGGTGTCTTGATAACAATACTAGTCCGACGACTAAACTTTGCATTGATGAAATCGGCGAGCTGAGGCACAAAGAGCTTCAAACTAATATTTCATGTATGAGTTTAACCACATTGTCCTGACTGTCTGCTTGGCTTTTGAAATTCTATTATGGTTTTCCGCATGTTTTAAATAATTATAATCACTGCATCTGCAAGCAGCAGTGTATAGATTGGCGCTGATGGTGAACATTAACCGCATTTGATCGAATAGAGCTCGTGGATTCCGAGATTTGCTTCATAGCTCATTATTCACAATACATGTATGCACGTTTGCATGCATTTGATTTCATATCATTTTACAACAATTATATGCAGGCAATTATCTTCATATATGTTGTGGATGTCGGATACAGAAGTTCTTTTCTACGATTTACGATGACCCGGAAACGATTACATTATTATGATAAATTGTTTGTGATGATAAATTGCAAGTAGAAGAAGTTGCAAGTAGAGTAGACTTGGAATCATAATATGAAGATGTCATGATGATACAATCACATGTCAATGCTTCAATATGCAGAAAAAGTGCCAAGGTAAATCAATTTTATTTTGTTAGAGTAGGATCTTTGTATGTGGTTCCTTTCTAAATAATAGCAGCCCTTCAAGTGGCACGAATCCTATCATATTCCTGAGGACACTTGAATATTCGGAATAACTCAAGGAAACTTTGATTTCTTAAAATTGGCTTGACATATTGCAGTTCACACAGCTTTTCCTCTTATGTGCTTCGTTCACGTATTTTTAAGCTATGCCATCAGATTGAAAAACGCGGTAGCTTACGTTATGAATTTTAAACAAATATTAGCCATCCCAGATTTACTAGGATTTTCCTACGTTTCTTGTGATGATCCTCATAGGCTTCCCACCAAGTCTGTAAAGTATCTGTTTGTAAAAGTTTCGTTCCACAAGGCGGATTTTGTTTCTTTCCCAATATACGGAAGGAGAAGTTTTAGTAAACTTGATAAATCTAAGAACTCATCTAAAAAGCAATAACCTCGCCAAGGCAGTCCAAAGCTGTTACTATGGACAGTGGTGTTTAAGACATTTCGCATTGGTCCAAACGCACCGAGGCATCCGACAGCTCTACCTGGGGAAGAGCACGAGACCACTTCGACTGCGTGTAAAAGACTATCTCGCAACGTGGTTATCTGTTGGAAGTAGGCGTCCTCGATCAAAATAATATGGTTCCAACTTCGAGTATTACTCGACATCTTCAAGAACATTCACACCGTGCCAGCTGCAGCGTCAGCAATTTTCTTACCTTAAAAAGTGTGCCACACAGTATGAACTTTTCATCTTAGAAGTTGTGGCTATAAAATGGTTCAATCCTAGTCTATGATTTCACATTTCAGAAGCAGCGTTTGTTTTGCTCAACGATTTTGTAGTCTTTTTATGTGTGTATTTCAATGTTTCTTTTGGTATTTTGTATTCAGTTGTCACATCATTTTTGAACTTCATCATCTCGTCAGTGTGTTGTACGAGCGTATTTCTAGCATGTTTGACTTTTTAACTTCATGTCGTTTTTTGTTGCTTCTTATTTATGACTAATCGTTCTTTTATTGATTGTCTCTTGTTTGTAGCGGCGATATGCTGCCACTTTTATAGAACAGATATCAACAGTTGTGGAACCTGTGTCTGCGCAAAGCTCATCAGTTCCGTGTGTGCTCTTAAAAAGAACGGACGAAGCTCCGAGCGAGGATTCATTTGTTGCTAAGCATTTGCGTCTAAAATTGGAGAAATTGTCACCAATGAAAGAACCGAACTCTCCAAACTGCATGTAAGTGTAAGACGGTAGAGAATGAGTAAGAGACGGACTGTTTTTGAAAAGGACAGGCATCACTTTCTTGAAAAAATACGTACTGAAACGTAGAGTATCGACTAAAAAATGTCAGCATACTATGAAAATTTCTCTATCAAGAGATTCAGCATTTTTTGCGCAGACTGCATTCCTGCTGTTCATAAAAATATATTTAATCAATTTTAAAGAAGGAAACAATTTTTGCAAATTATTCTTATGTTCATATACTGGCGATTTGGTGCCTTTATATAAGTAATATGAAACTTATTGGATATAAAAACTAACAGGTACGTTAATTCGACGGATATTAAGCTGATTATCATGCAAGTTTTCAAGGAGAAGTTGAGATCCTATAATTCAAATTTCATCGGCATAATTGATTCACTAAAATTACGCTTCATTTCTTGAATCTGAGCAGTAATGTGGACCTGCTTACATGTACATCTTTGAAAGTTATGATCGCTGTCTCTGATTATGTTATTTTGATCTTTCGGTGACAGGCAGTTTGTGATCATGCTTAAGAAAATATTCTTTTTTCTAAGACTAAGCAGTGGTCACCCATCGAATTGCTAATTTAATAAATATATTATCTCTCCCAGGTTGTCATGACACGGAGGATTTGTAAAATTCTACTATTCCTTCTGCTTTGCTGTCATGATCAGTCAATTCCGTGACAATTTCTTCAAAACTACAGGAAAGTTGCTTACCTCACATGTGGCACTTGGTCTTAACTTGAGTTCATTTAATAAAATCGGAACTGCATAGACATTGGGGATTTAAATAATTCTGAGTAGCTACTCTACCTAATACATCCACTCTATGTACTGAAACGTCTGCTACACGAACATCTTTATAGTATGAAGCAGTTTTTCCCCGTGCAAAAAAACTGAACGCTCCTCGGCACCACATTTACTAAAGCTGATGAAGAGACACGTACTTTTGAGGTCGTAACTTGTACACCTGACCACGTTATTATTCGCTTTTCCGGTATGTGATCTTGATTATATGAAATTCACTTTGCGTTGTCAAATTATGATTCATCACTATCTTTATCACCGTGATCAGCCATGAATTACATGAACTTGTAATCAGATGAAATAAACATGGAAATTTAAGTATCTCAAACAGCTCTTAACAGCGATGTGCAGTCGTTTTATTAGGCCTGTAAAGCACATATAAATCGTAGCTTGGAACTATTTCAATGTCTTTATTCATTACTGATTGTAATTTCCTACATGCCTCATTTTAACCGAAATTAATCGGATAGTTAAGGGTTATTCAACTATATCTGTCAGCTGCTCCGATCTCAGGTTTCTTGCTTTTTCGTCAGTTGCTGAATCTCATCTATTTTTATATTTTCCATATCAAATAAGAAAGAATACATCTAATCAATATGAGAAATTCCTCGGCGTTTGGTTTCAAGTTAACATATCTTATTAATTTCATGAAACTCTGCTTTACGCATGCACGTCTGTAGCATTATATTTACATCAATCATACTCAAACCTTTTCTTTCCATATGGGAAGAATTTCCATCGATTCTTCCTATTGATCAACTCTTTATTCTCCTGCATCTTGACATTATATTTATTCTATAATGACTTCACCATTATTTGTAGGTAGTGTGATTCTAGACGTTTCTGGAACGCTTCATCCAAGTTTGTTTAATACGAAATAATTTTGGTCATCTCATGAAGGGTTAATTCTGTGGGTTGGCTATGCCGCGACGTGTTCTCATAATTACTTATATCACGAAAACCTTTCACGGCCTCTCTACAATCTGTTATGATAGCAACGTCAACAAAAACCCTCCCAAGTCATGTCCAAGTGGGCAAAGTGCATGCAAGATGTCGCAATTAACAACCAGGTCTGATTTTCAGCACTGCTCAAAAGTGGAGAACACAATGGTCAAGTTAGGTCAGTGATCAAATGTTTTGACTTCGTTCAGTGAGTGTGTTTCCATGGCGGGTTAGAACTGGACAAAGCAGCGATACAAATTGACAAGAGGAGAGAAAAGAAGGATAGAGGTAAAATGAGATAATGAAAAAGAAATTGTAAGGAAGTTATTCAATGATGTCAAACTATTCATTAATCATCATATTCATTCTTTTGACGAACTCAATCTCTTTTGTTCAACTTTCAATCATTCCTTTCATCAACTTCACTTGTAGAGCAATAGTAACATCATTCAAGCTCTCTGTCTTTACAAAATAAAGGAAAATAGGCAAACAGAATTTATCTACAAATAACATCGAGATCCTCAATCGATGAAAAATCACATCAGCATTTGTTTTGCATGATATTTAATATTCAGACTAATATTGTAAAACTAATCAAATTATTTAGCTCTCATGAAGAAAAATGCAGGAACATGCATCATGTCAACTTGGTCGATGTTCTGGAATAAAGTGCGATCCTTTAGGTCATCTAATAGCATTTTAATCATACTGTCAACCAATTTATCGCCGAACTATCAGCGAAGGTTAATATCATTTTCAAAAAAAATTCAAACAATTTTAGGACGTTCTAGGCATTACGATGTGTCGCAACGTTGTCTGCAAAAACTCGGGTTCAAATATATTGAACTGAAATGTGTTATGCACATTTCTTCATGCACATTTTGTAAACATGGTTTCCAACGTGATTTTATGTCATTCTGATTCGAATGGTGTTTTCAGTGGCTTGAAAAATGCTATTGATGACCGTGTCGTATGGCATTGTCAAAATGTCAAGTCTGGGTACCTCACAAGTCTTCTTAATATATATTCTCGATTTGTTTCTTATATCAAAAACTGAATTATTTACAATGCACCACTTAAAGACAAGAATCTACAACTACCTTATCCTTTAGTAATTTGAATCTTCTTAAGACCTAGCAAAGCGAATGTAATTTTGAACAGAATTTGTACATTATAATTCCATAACTTCACAATATTTCAAGCAACCATTCGACTGTTTTTGACTCCGACAATGGCGTTTTTGTAGCAGGCTGTTTAAAGCTCCTGTGCACTATCTCAATAAGCTTATGCAAACTGTGGTATTTAAGAATTGACTTAATTCTCATGAAGGCTAATAACATTCACGTTGTGGAATCTGATACACCGTTATTTATAGCTATAAAGTAGCAAATAGAGATAATGAAAATTGAGTATACTCGCATTTCCGACGCCGCAAGTTACAGAGACTGTCTAATTCAGTCCTTAATGTCTTTAAAACGCATTACCGCTCAAATTGATCAATTATATTATCCTAAAAATAACGACAGATTATCAATTAATGATCTGTTATGAACAACCCTCAATTACATTGAGCAAACTAACTTCTTTGCATCTGGTGGCTAGACGGGATACATAATCAGAAGAGAACATAGGAAATAACTACAAGAGCGGCTGCCAAGTCCTTGCTATTCATCATGAAATTCAAGTAGGGTTTCATGCTTTACCGAACTTCAAAGAACCGGTTCCGGGACCGAATCCGGTTCCTATTTGTAAGAACCGTTTCCGATACAAATACTTTGAAAGAAGGACAGAGTGTGTTAGATCTTGCAGTGAACTATTATATGTATAGTCCGGAAGCCACATCGAGTTTCTTCAGGGAACGAGGCCGAAAATGAAACTTTCACAGAATGATGTATACCATATGCCTACTACGAATCGGCACGTCTGCCGCGTTCTAGTGAGTTCCTCTTCTTGTCAAACAGGATAAAAGAAAAACACATGTAAATCCAATGGGACGCAGATTGCAGTTTTTGGCTAAAATGAAACTTTGTATGCTTTCTCTGATTAAACGAAAAGAACTGAGCCCAGAGTCATAATTTTTGGCACGGAATGTCTTCAGGTCATTTCCTATGATGTGCATGTGCTGTTATCATGCATCTAATCGGCCATGTATGTGAGAATGTGGTTGAATGTGGATGAAGTGGGCCAACATGTTGGTGTTTGCCAACATTAAGAAAGAGGTTCGCCAAATCTACATGTGTCTAGCTTTATAGACAGGGGTGCATGAAAATGAAGGGAAATGACCTGAAGACATTCCGTGCCAAAAATTATGACTCAGGGCTCAGTTCTTTTCGTTTAATCAGAGAAAGCATACAAAGTTTCATTTTAACCAAAAACTCACCGATTCGTAGTAGGTATAGGGGTACATCCCTCTGTGAAAGTCTCATTTTCGGCCTCGTTCCCTGCAGAAACTCGTTCTGGCTGCCGGACTAGTAGTATACCCAGACTGACATGCTTGGTTGTTTACTGCCTAAGTACAGAGAACGCAGTGTCATGCGAATTGCTTTATCAATTACTAAAGTTACATCAAATGACAATGGGATTTTTTTCCATAAAGACTGTTTAATTAGTACAGGACATACTAATCACCAACGACATCACAACGTGTCATAATAGCACTCACAATTAATTGCTTCATAGGCCGAAGAATATAGGCATCACTCAGATGATGCTTTGGTTTGAGAACAACGATTCAACGATCGATCCTCACCTATTCTTAGGATGCATTTACACGTGCAACTTTATTGCAGACACTTTTCGATTCATGATGAGTCAGAAAAGAATGGACAAACAATGAAGTCAAAACCATGCCTTCAATTATCGTGCTTCATGCGTCACCAGACAGAGTCCAGATAAGAATGAAAGGGGATTCAGAGAAATGCATTGATCTCATCAGCTTATTATCCTCTGAGAGTCAGTTAAGGTGTCAGCTAATTTTTAACAAGGCACAATAACTATCACTATGACATCCATCTTATAATTACTTCAATATGAAAGGCTTGTAAAAACATAGAATGATTGTCTTTTAAGTCATTCTTTTTCTGCAAAAGTAAGCTAAAGCAGACAAACATGTTTATATAATGTGTTATCTTAATTTTCATCTAGAGAGTTGAAATTCTATGCGTTTTCATGGGAAAGTAATTAAAAAATGGATATCATAGAGATAGAAATACACAACAATTTATCCCTTACCATAGGCAAATATGCATCAATTTACATCTGCAGGTACCTTGAAATGCGTATTACTCGTATGTGTGCGCAAACGTGTTTTATATACATGTAGGTACTTGAATTTCTATGCATATTCACAAGAGAGTAGCTTGCAAAAGGCTTCGCTTATTGATGAAAAACATGAAAACTTGTGTCCTAACTGAAGCAGATCTTTCTCAATCACATCCATACAGGTACCTAAAGAAAGTTATCTACAAGGTAAGGGTGCTAGATCTGGCGGCTTGAAAAGCTACGCGCGTTCACAAGACGGTAGTTGTGAAAAGTAATTGTTTACTGATGCAAAACTCGCGGACTTTTGACTTAACTTCTGGAAATGTGCATCAGTTTACATGCGCAGATAGCTGCAAGTGTTCATGAACTAGTGACTGAGAAATCTAACCAAGTGGAAAGGATATAATTCAGAAAACATGACTGATATTGGTTCGGGTCATGTGGAAGGTAAATGCAGTATAAATGAGACAAGGCTGCAATGCATCATTTTGCTTGGCTGTTGTGATTTGTATCGGCGATTTCATTGGAGCAAACGTGTTTGCTGAGGTCCAGTGCCAATCATTATGTTTCGAAAAGACTCGTGACTTCGACTGAAAAGTTCAGGGTGTTCCACCAACTAGATTTTTCTAGATTTTTGATATGTTCATAGGGATTTTCTCTACAAGATGAACATGAACCCACTCTTGAAACCATTACAATTTGTGGAGGGGTTAAAATATATATTGCGTGGACCATAAAAGATGAGCCGGAAAGCCACTACCAGGTTTGGAACCGATGCACATTTTGTAAATTCAAATACATATGCTTTCTTATTAGCATATCCAAAATATAAATACAAATGCAAGTACTTTTTTGAAAATCTCTAAACACAAGTACAAATACAAGTACTTTTTTCAGAATTTCAAAATACAAATACAAATGCAAGTACTTTTTTGAAAATCTCAAAACACAAGTACAAATACAAGTACTTTTTTCAGAATTTCAAAATACAAATGCAAGTACTTTTTTGAAAATCTCAAAACACAAGTACAAAAATAAGTACTTTTTTCAGAATCTCAAAATACAAATACAAATTCTGAAAAGAGTATTTAAATACACTTCAAATACGAATACTTTTGTATTTGTTCCAGGTCGAGCCACCACATACCTACAATGATGCAAATTTAGCATTCGAAGTCGGAAATGAAGATTGACTGAAAGTTGGTTTGAAACTGTATTGATAATGTGCAGATGATGGTGAATACAATTTCTAAGTCGATCAATTGAGTGGAAATCTTAATTTCATAAACACTTCGAAGCACGTATTTAAGAAGTATTCATAGAATGCAGTTTTGTGACAGTTGAACACCATAACTCTATAGATAATACTCTGCAGATAATTAGATAACACGAAGTGTACAGACAATGAATAATATAAATTTGATGCTATCACTTCAAAGATTGACCTTTTATGTTGACCCTCATTGAAGCCACAGTCGTCAAAGAGATATTTATGATATGCGTATACTGACTCCTGGACGAGTGGTCAATTTGATGTCTAGCAACCTCCCCGGCTTAATGAAAGTAGTTCATTCAACATTTTCAAAAGCAGACATCACTTCATCCCATTCAATGAATCCAAACTGAAAAGACATCTCACAAGGGTTCATTTTGTCTATTTCCGGCGTATTATTCAATTAATGCCAAAAATTGACTTCAGTTTCCGTAGTCCTGTTGAACTATTGTGTTTATGTTGCAGTTAAAATGAGATTATTTTAGAACTAATTAATGATAGATAGCAACATTGAGCAAAACGAATGGATGTCAACGACAAAAACAAATTTCTAAACCTAACATCCATAGAAAATTTTCACATTTGTTTAAAATTAGTAGGACTACAATGGTCAATTCTGTTACACATTTATGCACCAATCTAGGTCAATGCTGATAGATCCTAAGACGAATGAAATTACTGAAACTTGCAATAGTTGAAGATCAGTGTCATCTGGTGGGGCATTGTAAACTATTTTATCAAAATGATTATTTGTTTAAAAGAGATGATAATGATCGCGAATTTTTATACAATGCGCAACCTTGACATTTTCAAAACAAAATCAATCAATGTTCTATTATCAAGAACATCATTATCAAAAACTGGTCGCCGCCATTCCTTAGTTGCTGGATGCCACAGGAACGTGTGCTTATTAGAGCTGGAACGATTAGCCAATATTCAAAAATGTTGATTATGATTGAGATTATAATTAAAGTGTTCAAAAGTGATTATATCAAAAAATGATTATTATTGATTTATGCCCTGCGTCCTCCCATGTGTGGTGTGTAGGCCTATTTATGTAGACTGCTTATACCGTGGTTCGTTACCCATTTTATGATCAACAAGCCATTCATTAGCGTTCCAAAATTATTAGTTTGCACCAATGATTATGCATGAGATTGATCATATTGATGCTTCCTGTCTTGTCGCTGAATTTTGAAGTTAGGCTTTGATCTCGAATAGTCTTCCCATGACAATCCCATTTAAAAATGAAACTGAAAGTGAGCGCACCTCTAACTCTCATCCCATTTCCCATGGGTTCCCATTCCACCAACACGCCTGAATAAATGACATTAAAATATCATGACACTTCGTGCTTTCATGTCTTTTTGTAATACTCTCTATAATGTCACTCTTCACGTGATGACTGGCATTACGTGAACGCATGGCATAGGTTGGCCCCTTCCTCTATGGGTTGATCAATACACTTAAAACGTACAAAAATGCATCAGAAAAAAAGTGCACAGATCAAGGTAATAAGGAAAAGTCAACATGAAAAGTACAGAAACTGTGCATTAGGCGATGTCGGAAAGAATAGGGAGCAAATTTAAAGGCATCAAAACAAGCATGAAAGAATTCACACGATGAATAAAGTAGGCAAATGAAGAATAAGATATATAAGTGAGATTTGATTGAAATCGGTGTTGTCCATTTCTTCTTTAATTACAATATAAAGCATATTTTTCGTAGATGCAGCATACAACTTATTATTGAAAAGTTGTGATTCCAGATTTGCATTCTTTTCGTTCAGGAGTTTCGGAAAATTGTTCCTTCATAATCTTGATTTTTTTCACACTTCATCTGCAAGCAACTATTTCTTAAATTATCTCGACATCATAGGTCAACGATTGGATCGCTGATATTCAAGCATGAAACGTGACGAAAAGTTTTCTTTTGAACTTGTTATTAATTGACGAATGTCTTGGAGACTGATACCTTGAAACTAGGCTCATTTTCCATGATTTTTCGCCGATTTAATGAAGAGCGTGAAGTTTTCCATGAAAAAGTCTGCCTGTCGGCAACTAAACGAGATGTTAAAAAGTTCACTGACAGATGAAACTTTTATAATCAGCAATATGAAACGACAGACATCTCCATTTATCTGATAGGTGGAAGCAAATTATGGAAATGCTTGGATATTATTGTCATGTATTAGAAATCAACAACATCCAGACAGACCGAATCAGCCAATAATATCTAAATATTTCAAATGCAATTTGTCACTTTCACAAGTAATCTGAAGCGCCTCATTGTCAAATGCGAATGCAGAAGGCAGTACATAATGCCGTGCCTTATCGACTAACTAGCTGAAGCTCCCGCATGTAGGCGGCATTGTTATCTTAATATTGATTCATTCACAGGCGGGACAGATGGTCCGGTAGCCTTGTGGATAGATGGTATGCCTGCATTACCGCTGGCCCTAATGTAGCTGGTTCGAACCTGCCTACGACTAATGATGACAGGCCGCAACATGCTATAGGGATGTGAGTTGATCATGCGCCTTCTACATCAGACAGGAAACTGAAGTTCTATAGGAGATATTTGCTGCTGTCTCATGTTGATTTGCTTTCAAAGTCCTAATAAAGCTACATTTGGTGTACATGGCAAACAAAATACTCAAGCAATGATTGATGGAATGCCAATTTCTCTTAATATTTAAATGGAAAATCTAAAGACAAGATCCAAATGCAAGCTTGGATTTCATCATGTTCAAAGACGACTGTAAAATGCGCGTATCAACAGTGCTTCTCGTCGTTGCTGTTCAAATTTGGAGCTCCCGAAGTTCATATTGTAAAGATCGAAATCAGTCTTTCAGATTCGCGTTCCCTGCTTCTGGCTGATTTTGGGATAGGTGTCCGTGACACCCTGTTGGGTTTCTGTTCAATACTTTTTTCTGATCTCTCTCTCACACACCATCGATTTTTTTGAATAGCTTCCGTATGCCAATTCAACCAACATTCTCAGCTGAATCTGACTTAACAGATGACTTAAGAAATTTTTCGTAGTGTCATGCTGTACCACTAAACAAATCTTTCGATTAGTATGTGACATGTTTGTACACGCTCACAGTCTAATTTGGAACCTTAAAATGTCATCATGTAACAAATAATACGCTAAAGATAACGATAGAAGACGTAGGAAGAGATTTCAGTTCAAATCAACTTTGAAATAAGAACACTGATGTTTGTTTTAAAACATTAAATTGCTTGGTGAACTTTAATGGTGATATTACTTTGCATAAAGAGACAATTATTATTCAACCTTATGGTAAAACAACTTTTTCACGGAGGAGTGAGTGGCGAAGATGAAAATCATCTTGTGAATCCTAATTATCTGAGAGAAATCACGAGAGTGCGGCGGTATTTATGACTAATCGTATTCGGAGTAATCATGGCTTTCGGCATTTGTCACAAGAGATCACAAATTTTGTCGGTGCTTTTACCCTACCACTCGGAATCAATCAGTATCCTGAATGACTCAACCGATAAGCTCATATTAATTCCTAAGCATTGGTAATTCGAGGAATTGTTGCTAAAATCATTCGCTTGTTTTTCTAGATTTATCACAGAGGTCATTCACGTGGTAAACTAAAAATTGGCATGAAAGAACACATTTTAAAAAATGTCTCATAGACCGAATGCTAAACTCTATTTTTCTTATCAATTCTGCTTTCTCGCAGAAAAGGGAATATTTATTTTCTCCTAAGATCGCAAGAATATGTTTGTAATTGCCGCGGTCAAGCGTGATTCGCATCTTCTGTTGCTATGTATTAACAATCCAACATTCCCCTTTTGGGACATTTAAAAAGGAAAACAGTCGTGGCAAGCTGGAGGCCTCACCAGTATTCAGCAAACGACCGTTCAATTGCACATCTGGAAATTAGGCGGTAGTTAGTCATGGTCATACTTATGTCAAATACATGTAGACAACGCAGACGCTTAGGAGGACCCACGGCCCCAATCACAAGCTCCATTCCGGATGATGGTTTCTATCATTTTATGAAATCATCATCGCAATTAACAACAATGAAATTAAATAAACAATAGATCAAATTGCCATGCAAAAGATGTGCGGCTGGTAGGATTCGAACCTACGACCAAGGTTAACTAGACCTGTGCTCTAACCAACTGAGCTACGAGCCACTTACGCGACTCTGTCAATTGGCAGGATCAAACCCTCACCACCACATCGCAAGGAAGATGTAGCTTGCGCCAAAAAACACAGAGAAGAAATGTGTTAAGTGCAACAATCGACTGCATGAAAGTTGCCTCGGTTCATTTCACATGAACTAATCAAGTTTGCATTTCAGAAGTTTTATAATTTTATACACGTACTTGCTTGTTTTGCGTGAAAGCCATTCTGCACTTTTGATGTGCAGTAGAATCTCTAATTACGTGTGTATGTATTGTATATTCTGAAAGATCTATGTAGATGATGTATTAAGAGTTGAAAGTAATATGCCAAACAAATTCCAAATTGTGTAGCTTCGTGTACCCTATGGTGTCCAACGTTCCACTCTTGAACTTTGAAATATCAACCACAGTCGCCTTACGTAGACTTTATTTGCTCCATTTCGTAACTTGTGCCGAATATTTAGCTATGTTATATCAGGTCCGACTCCAACGGTTACAT
The DNA here is from genome assembly GCA_907163375.1 of Prostheceraeus crozeri. Taxonomy (NCBI): domain Eukaryota; kingdom Metazoa; phylum Platyhelminthes; order Polycladida; family Euryleptidae; genus Prostheceraeus; species Prostheceraeus crozeri. The sequence continues at coordinate 181,656 of CAJQUW010009842.1, forward strand.
TGCTACTGACGGGTTGTTGGTACGACTTCAACACCATTTTACCCAAAGGATTTTGAGCATTGAAAAGTCGAGGGGGTCTTAGAGTTCCAATCGATAATTTTGATATTCCAATGGCTCAATTCGCTTGCAATACTACTGAACAACACAATTGACGCATGCATCTCCCAGTCATGAGATCAGCTTATGACAAGGCGGCCATTTTGTTACTTAAAATAGCATCACTTAAAACTGAATTTCATTCTTCTCAAAATTTTGAATGACTTTCGTATCTGATGGAAAATTATAATAGATTATTCAGTTATCATATGAAAACGTCTTTAGACAGTGTTGTGAGTAAGTTTTTGATTGCATTGGTATAGTTAAGCGGCTCTGAATACAACTCAAATTTGGATTTGGTACTTATGGGTTATCTTACCCCTATTTTTTTAATCTGTCTAAAATCCGTTAATATGAATGAAACTTGTCATAAAACTTTAAGTGAACGTAGGTGAGGATATTTTCTACCCACACAGCAAAATTAATGCAAATCGGTCTGAAGTACTTTTCGAATGAGTGACAATAGCTTCGAGTAGGCCTATAGCGATGTCAGCAGATTGATCTGACTTCTTCTGACCTCATCGCCTGATAGTCCGGGAGCCAGCGTGAAGTTGTGCAGGGAACGAGGTAGTACATAAAACTTTCACATAGCATAGTACACCTCTAACCTACTGCAAAACTTCGCGTCTGCCGGATCAGATCATTTGCTTTTAAGAAATAGAGAGGATTCTTTTCGAATTTTTGCTCATCAAAGTTACACAAATTGGTATTTTGTTGAACTGGTTATTATAGAAATCATCTACAGATCATGATCTTTCAAATGAGTTATCATTCAGTGACAGAGGATGAAGTAAAGTGTACAAACAGACACTTTTCGTTGAAAAGTGTCTGTTTGTACACTTTACTCAGTTCAACAAAATACCAATTTGTGTAACTTTGATGAGCAAAAATTCGAAAAGATGGAGTCACTATGAGCAGAAAGCACTTGAGGTCAACAAAGTCATTCCGCAACAACTCGTGAAGTGATTATGACCAGGCCATATCCGTTGCAGCGATATACTTAACTGATAAAAGGTGTGACAGGATAGTGGTCGTGCGGAGATTTCAATTAGTAGTGGGTGAGACGAAGAGGGAGAGAGAACAATGCACACACGAGTAACAATGATGCTTCGAACAGAAGAAGTCAGTTCAAGCTGCTGACATCGCTACACATCACATAATTGTCTCTAGTTCAAAAAGTGCATGGGTGATTTCCACAAAGTTTTGCATGTGAGTAGAAAATATATTCAAGTACGTGCACCTGAAGTTTTGTGATGATTGATGCATTTTGCTGATTTTAGACCAATTTGAAAACGTGGAGGAGATAACCCATTAGTCCCACAGACTTTTAAAAATACATGAATAACGTGTAATCTGAATCCTATCTGAATATATCTGAATCCTATCTGAATCCTATCTGAATCCTATCTGAATCTGAATACTATGTATGTTACATATCTCGCAGAAATATTTTCATTAACTACTCATCAAAATGAATAACTGCCCCAAGGCATTCGCCTCATTACACCGGTGTACTTATGAATGTAAGACATGAGACGTTCATGTGGTTAATACATGACTAGAGGAATCACATAGAGAAGATCACATGAATAGAAGAATCACTGGCCATATACTAAAACTTACGCAAATACGACTCAAGGTCAACCATGCAAAAATACGTAATTCTTATGGACGATAATTACTTAGCCTGCGTAAATACTACGTAAATTGATTTCTCATTGAACATATTTTCTAATATGATAAATTTGATAAATCGTCAATTCGTTATCAGAGATACGAGGAAACTCTAAGACAAAAAAATTAAAGCCCTGGTAGTTTTTTAGCAATATCAACAGATGCTCTCCCCGGGTAAGACAAGTCTAAATTGGATGTTGTTGCGTACACGGAAATTTTTTCTCCATCTGGCATAATGAGCACTGAATGCAACCACGCTTTGTTATCTTAGAAGAATTGAAAGTTTAGTGGAATTTCAATATGCGATACAAACAGATGTGCATCAACGTCGGTTCGATAGATCTCTCTCAAATATCATAATGTTCTAAATCACGAAGTACAATCCGTCGACATGAATCATTATGCATCAAATTTGGACAATTTAAAATGCCAACGCTTCGAGGAATTGTTGCACTTGAAGAATTCACTGTGATTTAGACGCCATTTATATCTCATCTCTATGACACAAGCATCGTATGGAGAATGACTATGCACAGATGAGATGACTGCAGCGAATCGTCGTTGACTGATCGAATCTAAATATGGCTGTGAACGCATTGAGATCCCGTGGTGGAGAGGTCGTTCACTCTTTAATTCCTACGGCATCAGATGAGATTCACTGTCCTAGAGGACACTTGTTTATTCAAATTTTGTGATTTTTGCATAAAAATAGTACCCGATTCAAAATTTCGAATTCCCCTATGTTTTCACAAAATTTTGAACACTTTATAATTTTGCTGAAATTCGTCTGCGAATCCCTTTGCTGATCGGCACTTATGATGCTGGAAAGGCTGTATGAATCACTTTTGAATGCCTAAAGTATCGAAAAATATGAACTTGCAAATATGTATACCCAACGATTTAAGCTTTCAATTGAAATAGAATTTTACAAGACTGAGTGACCTCAAATAAGAATGTCGAAAACAAGATTCTCATTGACTCAAATGTTTTCATTTCATTGACTGCATATCATTTTTCTGACACCTAGTAAAAAGTTTCATTTTGTTGGCCAGTGTTTTATATGATTTTTAGCTTCATTACCACTAAAATGTTCATGAATTGCAGTATACACAATTCAAGGGTATGTGGTTGGACCTGAACCACTCATGCAATTGAACCTGTTGCTCTGACCACCACAACTATAGCACGTTTGTCCGATCTGTGACAATTAACGGGATCTATCTAATCTATCAGTAATTATCTAGATCACTGACCTCAACTATGAGATGGACTATCATGGCATGTCTGACTATCAGTTCTCATACAGTGAGTTAGAAAAAGTAGCATTAATCTAACCCGTCAGTAAGGTTCGGAATACTCCAAGCTAGCTTATGAAAACGATGGTTTAAAAACCATGGTTTTCGTGAAATATAATAAGACAGAAAACATCATGCTTATTTGCCTTTAGGGTTTTTGCTTTCAAATCTTATTTTATTCCAGCCTTTTTTACTCAGGCAACTTTCGTTGGCGAAAGAAAGTGGCAAAACCTCCCCAGATATCACTATTATTGTAACGCTAATGCAAGATCGACCAACGAAGGCGCTGGACGCCGAAGATCTGTCTCTTACAATTTATTCAAACTATTACATCGACGACCATAAACTATTTGGAGATATGCGGTACAGTATAATAATAATAATAATAATAATAATAAACGTTTATATTTATCAAAACCTCAATAATGAAAATCGTGAGGTAACATATAAAGATATTCAAGTATGACAAGTGATATGAAAGTAACAATAACAAGAAAAAATAATAAACTAAATGAAGCCGTTGTTGGCTAGACGTATCATAGTTACAATGAAAGATTTATCACGAATCGATGAACGTATCACTGGCACACGGAATGTTTGCGAATAAGAGTTTTTGCTAGGACACATGTGATGCAGAGGATGAGAATCATCCTCAACTAAACGATGAAAAAGACGAATTCCTAAGATGCATCTGCGGTAGTCTAAAGGCACGAAATGGGCACAAGCGCACTGAGAAGAGCCACACACAATCCTGTGTGCTCTGGATTGTATTTGTTCGATGAGATATCTTTCTCTACTCGGAAGATTCACAAAAAGGGGGGCTCCATATTCCAATACACTCCTTATACAATTGAAATATATCTCGATCAGATGCCGCACTAATAATCTACTCTAATACTAATATACAGTAGAATTATTAGATTACTTAGTCTGCTGTCGCTTTGAATAATGCATCAAAGTAATTATCAACATGTCTACATGGATATTATAACCATCAATTATTTGGATCTCAATCATAATTCATGACAACGTCTTTAAGAGCATTTTTTAAACAAAGCACGTGATCGGTTTTGCAACAATGCCTACAAAATAATATAAAACTCATGTTCGAAAGTGTGCTTTTAAAACCATCTTTGAAAACATTGCTTTGAATAAATGTAGACCTGCTGAGCACAGTTATAAAACCATGTTTAAAACCTGATTTTACAGCAGTTTCCTATACGTCATTGTTTAAATACTACGGTGGGTTAAAAAACTTACTTATGTCCCTTTGGCAAAACACCAATTCAAATGATATTAGAAGCCTCAAGTCTTGCACTATTAAGTAAAATACAACCTGTTATGATCGTTCTGTACGCTAATGTATATGTACATTTGTTTTAGGAACTAAGTATTACTACCCAAAAGTTCAATTAGTGACTTCAAATCCATCCAAACATCGAAGAGACACTTATACAGGCTCGGAGCATGTTATTAAAGCCAATGGCATGGTTTTTAAACGCCTAATCAAAACAAGAGTTACAAAATCATTCTCTTCAAAATTATGGTCAAGATTTGGCAATCGTGTTTAACTTGGTGTTTACGTGAAACTGTAGACATGTTTAAGGACACGGTGACCTCATCGGACAGGAAGGCAAATCCGAGATGACATGGATTATGATGTGATCTCAGTTTACTTGAAAATGACCTTGGAGGATGAGCTACAGATTGACAGACAGATCTTGGTGCATTGATCTGTCACCTGAGCTCATGCATACGTGAGTTCAATCACAATCACAACTTCTTCCTCGTTCACCCAGCCCTATAAATCTGTCAAATTATCGCCTCTAACTTTTGTCGCAATGACACTTAGGAGCGAACTCACTCACACAGGTTTCCCTGCCGCATATTTATTCACTCTCACTATCAGACGTTCTGTTTCTTTCTACACTCATCCATCCCGAATCTTTTCTATTCATGATTTACGAGAGCGGTTAACTGTCATTGTCTGCTATCTTCATAGTATTGAACGTATGACCACATTTCTTAGCCTCACTAATTTTCTGCTCCCGTGGCTCAGCGGTTATTCTCATAAACTAGAGATCCAGAGGCAAGGGGTTCAAAAGTAGCCTCTTTAAATGTCATTCGTGAAGAAGGTCCTTTAGGTCCGACTCCCAGAATTTCACAGAAGTAGCAGTTTCAGAAAACGGGCATCATCCCACCTTTTTCACGGTTCCGATGATTGAAATTGACTGAAACAAATCTTTCTCAATAGTGCTTGCCGTGAGTATTGATAAAAATTGAACAGTTTATTAGATGCATGGTACCCTGCGCCAGTACCACATTTTAAATGCATCCAGTTTTCAGCGACTTTCTTCGATAAGGGTTCACGTTTCACAGTCAAGGCACTGCAGCAGAGGTCCGACCAATCGCTGATTGTATGCACGGACACATTGCCGTCGCAGTCCGTCAGTCAGGCTTTTTTGAATTGCTAGTACGAAAATAAGTAGCGAGTTGCATAAAATTAACACCACCATTGGAAAGGGCAAACACAAATATCGAAAACTTCACTCATGCACATATTCTGAGATCAATTTTCAATAAGGTTCTTGAGTAAGTCAATAGGCATGATTCCTTTGAAGTCTCGATATTTATTGTAGCCTTATGGACTGCACATTAGCACAAATTAAAAACATTGATTTCTACATAGATTTCTAAATTCTTCATCTGCATCAGCACTTGTAGTTACAGTCAATCGTCAATCAATGCTGCTCGTCTTTCAGTAAAAGCATCCAGGAATCCGGTTGGGGAATGAGCCGGGAACTTTTGATATCTGATCAGAAGTCTAATGGGATGTCTCATTTGCTCATACAACGATTCATCGTTCGGTGCAGTTGGCACTGCATCATTTTTTGGCAACTTTGCTGACAAGCGATTGGGATCTCTTTTTCAATGAAGTGCATTCTGTAGCCATGGACAGGATCATTAAGTTCTTCCCTCATATACAAGCATTTAAGAATCAATGGTGTCAGCCTCATACAGCAAATTTGCAACAAATGGACAGAAAAAAGTTATTTGTTTGCCGATCAATTACTATATGCTCACAAAGGTTAAATGATGCTCATTTCAAGCATAATATTCAAATATCCCTCACTTATCTATTTACCGTGCTAAACAGGACTTCGATAAATCTGGATTACTTTAATATTCATTTTAGTTCAATACTTAACTCATGTAATCTGGCGCATTGCGGGTTAGTACATGTATATCGCTAACTAGCAATATCAGAGTGACTGAACTGTCTGTCGATGCCACACATCATGATTGTATCATTGTACAATATATTTTTCATTATATTAGAATTTTTAGTTCTACATCAAAAGACAAAAATTCAATTAATGAAGCGTTAAATGAAGTTTGCAATTTTCGTCCGCTATTTGGATTTATAAATAAATCATATGCAAGGGATTTGCACTGGTGTCTGATGACATCAACTTATGCAGAATCAGTTGGGCCGATCCACATGAATAGTCCTAATACACAAAATAACATTTCTATTTCCCCCAGAAAATTTCAACAATGAAATATAAGTAACAATAACAAGAACCTGTGCACAGATATCTAAAAAAGCGGTTTCCCAAGTGCACAAGTTATATCAAACATCTTTATATATTTTTGTTATTTGACAAATATGGAAACTCCCGCGGCAATGGACCCGGGTGCAACCGGACTTCGCAATTTTGAGGAACATAGTAATATAGAAATGGAACACTCTACAAAGAAAAAGAAGATGCCATGACACTGGTTTCGCATTATATTTTTAAAGCAGTAAAGTCCGCGATTTAAAGCTGCCGGAAGCAGTGACTTCCATTGATGAATGGCTGATGAATGATGGATGGATCGGGACCTCAGAAGGCTTATGATCAGATCATGCACCTCGACCATTGCGCGCGTCGATCTTTGCGGTTTGCCTGTGAGGATATCAAGCACTGGTGGGGAGGGGAAGTACCAGTCACGACTCGATGAAGGAGGAGTAAGGAACGGTGTTCCTGTGCTCGTGGAGTGGCTGAAGTCCCAGACTCTCAGGGGAAGAGTTGTTGACATCATTCTTACTCGACGTTGGATCTGGTTTAGAACTTCGAGATTAGTCCGAGGACCTCCAGCCCACACAGGAAGAAGGCATTTCATTTGTGTCTGGATTCTTCCTTTGTAGGCAGCGAGCACCGCAGAATCGGGGAGGCAAAATTTGCAGCTTGTCGGAATGCTCCCAATCGCTGTTCACTGCATCTTAGGGCGATCTTCTTGATGTGGTCATTCCACAGAGAGAGATTCAATTGCGTGTGGACAGGCCAGACACCAAGACAATTTATCTCTGTGAGTCACCCCAAGATCGATTAGATCTTGTATCGATTAGATGGAAGCCTCTTCAACTTTTGTAGACTCAAAGCAGAAAGAAGACGTCCAGTGTTGTCCTATACGAGCTTCAATATGCAGACGCCTGTGCTATTGGAGCTCTTTTCTCGGAGGCCTTGCAGAATATGATCAACAACATGCATGAAGCTTACACAACAGCTGGCCTGCAGATAAATCCTAGAAAAACAGACGTGCAACGATCTGTTACTTGTCATCAGAGTGACTTTTACATCAATGAAGTCACATTGAAAACTACCAACCATTTCGAGTATCTTGGTTACCTGATCTACAGCTCAGGTCTGATTGATGAAGAGATAAATCACCGACTAGCTGCTGCTTTGCATTTGGAAGATTGCGACTAAGAGTTTTTCACAATCGTAATCTACGTCTAAGTACAAAGATTTCAGTATGCAAGGCGGATTGTATCTCAACCTTGCTATACAGAGCTGAATCGTGGACTCCCTACCGTCGTCATATAATGCAACTGGAAAAGTTCCATGTCAGATGTCTTCAGCACATTATGGGATTAAGATGCTCAGACCGCGTACCACACATCGAGATCTTGGCAAGAGCAAATGTGACTAGCATCGAACGAAGCCTTGCTAATAACTCGTCAGCTGAGATGGTTAGGACACGTCATTCGAATCTATCTATTTATCTTCATTTTTATACACATTTTGCAGTAGTCCTTAACACACAACGCAGTAAGTACAAGTGCATGTAATAGAATATCAATGACATATTGCTCAACACTAGCATTTAATATGTTTCTGCTCATATTTTAGTGTAATGCACTGTCAAATTTCATTTTTTTGTGTTCTGCTCGATAGTTGTTGTTTTGCTGGATTTGCAAAGATGTAATCGACAACTCTCTAATATTTCGATGGTATGATATGACTGTCGAGTTGACTTTTTAAAGAACATAGCTACTTCAGTGATGCTCTCATAGTCTTTTTATTGATAATAAGAACAATGATGCTATGCTTTGGCAATATAGTCGACTAGTAGATGATGATTGTTTAACGTCACTACTCCCCTTACTGGGCGCTTGGATGGTGCTGACACAGACTTTAATCTGGAGCGCTGTGATCTTTTCAGTCTGGATGCCCTTCCTGACGACTTCCAATGGCACTTTCGGGACTCGACCTCTGGACAGAAAAGTCGATAGGCCAAGCACTTAACCACTGTGAGACGGAAACCACTAAGAAGAGAACAATTGAAGCAGACAGCCGCTCTTTCCCATAGTCAGCCAATTCCTATAGTCGACTAGTAGGTTTTAGCATATTCCCGAATTTCTAAGAAGCGATTCCGGTTCCGGTTTTGGTATGAAATGATGCCAATCAGTATAAAACCTTACAAGTTAGCAAAAGAGGATTCACTGATCATCGATTCAAAGGCACAAGCATATGCAGTCATCACTCAGCTGATTATTTGTTTTGAGAACACAGGCGTATTCAACGACTGATCACATGGTCCACGGTGGTCCAGAATGACGTTTAATTGAAAAAAATTAGAACTCGCATAAATCATACACCATTCGAAAACTCTTTGGTTGGCGAATATTTTTGGCATAATTTAGAAATTTTTTGTCGATATCTTTATGAGTAGTATAGAAAAATGTATTTTTGTACTTAGAACGACAAAATTCACGTGGGTTCTAAAGTTTAATGGTCGTTAGACGACATTTAACGTGTACAATTCAGGCTAATAATAATTACTTTATCATTGTAGATAAAAATAACATAAAAATAAATGGCCAAATATGTTCACGGCGACGTTAGTAAGTAGTATGAGTCATATATAGAGTTATTTATCTTTTTAAGAAAATAAATAAATAAATTTTTATTACATCTATATGAATGACACGGGTCAATTCGAGGACGCTGAGGATACATCTAATGTATTTTCATAGATGTACCATAGTAGACTAATTTACGATATTAAATAACTTTTGATAACCTAAAATTAAGTTCAATGAAATCAATTTGTCAAAGCTTGATCGAGATCATTATTCATGTACACTGAAGGCAGAGAGAAATATGAAAGATGCAAGTGTGCGCAAGTTATTTGTCATTGCTATCGTTCCAGGCACAAAGGAGACATATCGCAATGTATTGTTACTGTAGAATTTATTGAAACTTACGTCTCCTCATACATTACATCCCTTATAATTGTGAAGGGACTAGCGTGAAGGCACTAGCATACCGTTAGATGATTAAGCTGATGAGATGTCTATGTTAAGCTTTCAATTGTAAACACAATTTTCAAATGTGAAGGTGCATTGGAATTGAGCATAGACATCTGATTAGTTGCTTATTCGTCCACCTTATTCTCACGCAGTTTGTAGCAGATTGACATAGAATGTGCAGATTTCAAAATTGGTAACCTTTCAAAATTTGAAATGAAATTGGCAGATCTGCTGATCTTCACCAACTGTCATGCAATTGTGTATGAATATAAGAGGAGCAACTTCAAACGTGAAATACAAATTTTCGATTATTCTCAACTTGGAAACCTGCGTCCTTTAACGAGGAGTAACCTGAAGTGCATGTGTCTTGTTTGCGATACTGCACGAGCATCAACAACGTCAAATTTTGGACTGTCAAATTCTGTTATACACAAGCGCCAACCAATTCATCGAAGGAAAAATTGGATTCTCGTGGATAACTGAGAACTTTGGGAAGTGTACGTCGTCAGTACTGGTCGTTTGTTGACTCGGAGAAGGACGCAAAGAATGCCAAACATTTCGGTAATTGCATTCACTCACCCATCTTCATAGGCCCAGATACCACTGAGGTAATCGATATAATTCCACCTCCGGAGCTACACTTGATGTTGGGCGCGGTGAACTTGTTATTTGTAAACTTGCAAAAGAAGTGGCCAGAAGTTTTGCGATGGGCCTCATCTTTGAATGTTGAGAGAGAGGCAATTCATGGTGGTGCTTTCGCGGGCAACGCATGCCGAAAACTCCTGAAGAATGTGGATCTATTGCATCTATTGCAAGAACTTGCTCCCATTGAGCTGAGAGACTATGTTTGGGCATTTCGCGCCTTGAATGATGTAGTATTGAGTTGCTTTGGGAAAATATTGCAAAATGACTATAAGGGTAAGATTGATGTCTTCAATCATTGTTTTCAAGCTTTGGGTCTACAAGTGACTCCGAAGATTCATGCCATACTGTTCCACGTGATTGACTTCTGTGATCGTAAAGAAACCGGACTCGGCATGTGGTCAGAACAAGCTTTTGAATCGGTTCATGCAGACTTTACACATGTGTGGCAAAAATACAAAGTGCCGACAACACATGAAAGATTTGCTGATCGTTTTCTCCGGTCCGTACAGGAGTATAACGGAAATCATTTTTAATCAACTGCCTATGAGCTATGAATGCATTATGAATTGAATTCATACTTTATTATTTTGTACTATTGAAATTCAATACATGTACATGTATATTAGAATAATACGTTTTCATGTAAGATGCCATAATTGGAGAAATGGAAATCAGTTTTAGCCTCAGCGTCCTCGAATTGACCCGTGTCAGTCATATAGATGTAATAAGAATTTATTTATTTTCTTAAAAAGATAAATAACTCTATATATGACTCATACTACTTACTAATGTCGCCGTGAACATATTTGGCCATTTATTTTTATGTTATTTTTATCTACAATGATAAAGTAATTATTATTAGCCTGAATTGTACACGTTAAATGTCGTCTAACGACCATTAAACTTTAGAACCCACGTGAATTTTGTCGTTCTAAGTACAAAAATACATTTTCTATACTACTCATAAAGATATCGACAAAAAATTTCTAAATTATGCCAAAAATTTTCCCCAACCAAAGAGTTTTCGAATGGTGTATGATTTATGCGAGTTCTAATTTTTTTCAATTAAACGTCATTCTGGACCACCGTGGGTCCAGATCTTTCGATAGGAATTGTTAGCGGTTGAAAAGTGCCGTCCACATTCCACCGAGGTCAGCAATGATTTCTAAGGAAATTAACAGATAGAAGACGACTCAACTACGGGAAAACATCTAAAAACGGAATGTGATGCGGCTTGTCTCTCATCATACCAGCCTCAGCATTGGGTGAAGAAGTAAAAGTGTCGCATGACTCTTGCAGCTAGATATTAGAATTACCAACAAGGCGACAAGAGCTTATTAACTGTTGTCAATATTTGAAGTTGACTAGAATAGAAATTGACTCAAGGTCGCGGCACATGCGGAAGAACTAAGTTGGGGCATGAACCATTAATGATGAACTTAGAATTGCACACTTGACTCATTCTAACCCAATGATTCAGCCGTTGACAAGGGTATCCAAGTGAAAATGCGTGCGATTTTTGTGCCACTATTGTGTATTGCACGAAGCCTCACCGTATATACTCGCCTATAAGTCGAGTTTTTTTTACCCAAAATTCATTCCAAAAGTAGGGGTCTCGACTTATAGGCGGGTCCCATTAAATTTGTAACATTTTTCTTCTGTTACCGCAGTTACCGGTGCGCGCGCTCAATACTCAATACATCGCTATTCATATTCATCGGTTGCTCCTCATACCAGTACTAAGGTCAGACACAATCATGCCAAAACGAAAACGAACATCCTATGACGATCTGCTCCCAGACGATGTTGACTGAATTGTGCTTTCGTTTTTTTTCGGACTGTGCCAGCAATGTGATCGTTCTTTTGTTTCAATATTTTGCCATACCGGTGTTACGAGATTCAGTTTCTCTAGGTCTGAATTTCCGATAGGAAGTTGTAAGCCGTGTCTAAGTTTCCCCCTGGGAAACTGAAACCCAGATATATTTTCCTTGTAGGAAACTGAATGTCGTAACATATACACGGTAACCAGTTTCTCTAGGTCTCAGTTGCACCATGACGTCATGTAATATGCACGTCATGGCACGACGCTGCCATGCAATATCGTGGAGGTCAAATCATCGAACATGTATCAGCTTCTGTATGTAAATGAAGAATTGAATGACCATGAATGCATTGTGATTCGGTATACGTCTAAAGAATCGCTGAAGATGGCTGAAATATCAGATCTGATGGTGCAGAACTATATTGTGAGCGGAGACTATCCAGAAAACATCAAAGAAGTGAAGAACGGTTTGCAGTGCTTTGAAGCGAAGAATACAGTATGTACTGTACACAGTATTATGCAAGCATGAGTACATGTAATCGTCAGGAATGCCAACATGTGATTCCTCTATTACAGGCCGAGAGTTCTGCAATCAGATTATTGATGCCTTAATTCCGCTGGTCGATCGCCGCACTACGTCCAGCTATCATCCACAGACCAATGGCCAGGTGAGTCTCAGATAATTTCTACACAGACCAATGGCCAGGTGAGTCTCAGATAATTTCTAGCATATTCAAGATTCAAGTCTAAAGACTACATGAGCACTTATTTTGCATACATGTTGTGCAAAATACGCATAACAACGTGTATACAGCTTAGTTTAGAAATGAAACAATCATTTTCGTCATTATGTTATACATATGGCATTTTTGCTATCGTGTATCATGATTTTCAGCGTCGGGACGACAGAAAAGGAGGCAAGATGGAGACCACCTGATCTAACGACGTCTACCAAGTGACTCAGGTGCGAGGCCGAAGCACGTACAAGCTGAAGAACAAGTCTACACACACGTTTCTTCAAAAAACTGTGAATGGTCAATCATTCATTTGAAGAGATACCACCGATAACTTTCTTTGTTCCATCTATCTGTAAAGTCTAGTTGTTTGTCAAATATTGTTTTCATCTTGTTCATGATTGATTCTTTTAGCAATAGGAAACAGAGACCATCATAGGAAAATAAGACGTCTGACATAGAAAGTAGAAGGTAGAAATATTAGGTAGGAAAATAATGACACGGGGAAGTTAAGACACACACTATTCACAGGAGTTTCTGTTTCCGACCGGAAAATGTAATCATAGTCTCATTTTCTGATCGGAAAATGAAATCATACTTTCAGTGTCCGGTAGGAATCTTAAACAAAGGGAGAGCAAGAACTGTAACACCGGCAGGTATACCGAGGTAATTAAAATTGTTCTTAAATTGTAATAAAAATTATTACTGACGAACTTCTGGCGAACTTAACTCTACAAAAATTTCACCTTTTCATCTCGTCTTATAGGCGGGCCTATGGAAATATACCAGTATTTGGGCGGCAAAGTCGGGGGGGGGTCGATTTATATTCGGATCGACCTATAGGCGAGTATATGCAGTACTTCCATTCTAGATGTTTTATTGCTCTCAATTTCTATGGCTGTTGCAGTTTACAGAAATGCATCTTTGATGGCCAAGTGGGACTATTGACAGCCTCTATGAAAGCGCTTGCAAAAGAAAACGTCTGTCTGATTTTTATGCCTGCAACTTGGTTTTGAAACTTTATTTTGGATAAGACAATTCGGTACCTGTGACAGAATCGGTACTAATTTTCGGGGAGCCGGTTCCGGCAGAACCGATTCCGAAACGGTACCGGGATTGAAACCTCCTGAAATAGTTCTTTAGCTCCTCTTGTCTTCTTAACAATGACAACAATGGGACAACAATTAATATCGAGGACAACCTTTTAACAGATTAATCAACTAAAATTGTCTCTTCCTCCGTATCTATCTGCCATTTTTACGATGAAATCACGATTAAACAGCGCACAAATGCTACGTGAGCAAAAGTACAACTGCAACCGAATTATGTTGATCTGGATTTTGACCTTGTTCAAAGTAGGTAGCTGATGTGTGGCGGTAGGCAACTGAATGTGTCCGAACCATCCTTTCGCGGTTCAGGTTTACATGCACTTATGCAAATATCCGCTCAAACTCGAAATTCTTGCGCACTTTGAAAACACACGTGTTCGTCGTACACCTCTTGTTATGATATCATAGGGGTCTTCTCTCAATTGAACTGCATGAAAACTGATTCATTCGTTTTTGAAACATCGCACCTTGCTATTGATCATAACTGAAATGATGACATCGTCAATAAAAGAAAGACAATATCCATCTAAATACTTAGAAGGAAATTCAACAACTAAACACCATGAAAAAATATGAATAATTTTATAATGAATTAGCACTAAACTTTCATCATATTGATCAGTTATTGTATCTATCTCTCGTTTATAGATCTACGCGTTAAAGAGTTGTATTTTGATGATCTTAAGTCCACGATCCGACGCGCAGTAAGTTTGTGAGTCTAACATCTGTATACCATTTACAGTTTCATTCATGCTGTGTGACACAAGAAAAGTAGCATGCTGAGCCGTAGACTGAAATATAATGAGTAGAACAATAGCTCTATGTCAGTGACATTCCTTAGAAACTCCTTGTGATATTCCAAGTGACGTTCCCTATTTTGATTCTCTGAATCGCAATTTACGCAATTTTAGTGGAGTTAAATGTTTCGTATTTGTCGTGACATACAATTGTTTCCCCTTTTATAAATGAGTCTTAAAACGAAGACACTGACTTGTCCGATAGGTCGCGCTAAAATTTGTTGCTATTATTTTAAATATAAATATCCCACGAATGAAGTGGGAACTTTCTCCTTAAATCATCTATTGTCACTACACTATTATAGATCTAAAGGCAATCTCAAACGATGAACGGTACGCTTATGGGAAATTAAGCAAATGTCCAATTAAAAGCTTATTAATTGAAAGCTTTCTGATGGCTGGACCCCATAGATATTGAAGTGACCTCGTTAGCGCCGAAAGATGACAGCCGTTGTAAACAGCTTACTAATCGATCAATAAAAGCATCTAAATCAATCGATACCTCTTTTAAAGTTCACCAAAAAATACATCAAAAGAATGCTCATCTTTTCTTCTCGTACCTGCTTTATCATTGAACTCACTCACATGAAATGCTATTGAACAATTGCGATTTCTAAAAGATTCGATTTTGAATTATGACCCCTGTCCAGCCTACATTGCACTTCATGCACCATGTGATTGAAAGGTAGGAGAATCGATTGAAGGTCGAATATAGGCAGCAATCATGACTACACTGCCTAAGACAGCATAGGCTCCTGATTTCACTTTTGTTTCAAAATCGCTCTCTTCATTGAGTCCTCACTACCAGGAAAGAATGAAGAAGTTTCAAACAAATCGCTTTGCACATATGCTGGCTGATTGACAATTGAATCCCGCAGTCGGCAGATATCCGGATTAGGCCCACGGTCCAGCCCACCTAGTGTAAACTCCGAACACACTTTCTATTTTTCTTCCTTTTCTCTCCCCTCCCTGTTTCCATCCCTCGAGCCCGGATATGTAAATTTTGAAAATCAACGGCATGAATTTTCTATTGGTTTTTGAATTTGCGTTTCCTTCCTCATTTCTAATATTTGTTGGTTGTCACAACTCCTTCTCCATTCAATTCAATACACTTTACACTCGATATTCAAATATGAGCGTCAATAGATTTGTCAAACTTTCTGAGACTTCGATTTTCGTCTCATTTACCACAGCACGAACTTTCCCACAGAAACCACTTCCTTCGATAAATAAATCAACTCACCAGTTATAATCGGCGCATGGATGTCGGCGGCGTTGAAAATTCGAAGGTGTGATGTTCGTCGAGATGTAAATTAACCAGAGAAAGATGTAGATATTCCAGCAAACTGTTAACTTCGTCGAATTGTGTGGCCGCGAGAGGTAAACAGATTTTCATGAAATCGTCGAGATGCTGTGATTGGAGAGAGATTGACCAATAACAATCAAGTGCTGTCAAATGCTGGGTCCGTCGGAGTAAATGTAATCAGAGAATAATGACAGCCCACAAGTATCTGTTTAACGGTTTTGTTAATAAGCTTCATTGTATTTAGAAGGACTGATAACCGGAAACGACTTAAGATAAAGACACTTCTAATTTTTTCTAATCTAAGCCATGCATATTGACAATAAACTGAAGATACATGTATTTAAAAATCTAAATGAATATTATATAAGAGATGGCTGCAGGCGGGACGAACATAATGAATCAATGACGTGAAAAAATCAGTTTTCTCTCCCGAGTAATTTAATGCCACTAAATAATTACGAATAAAAAATATGTACACAGCCAACGTTTCGGGTCCAGACCCTTTCTCAAGGCAAGGCAGCAATAAAATGACACTGTCTAAACTGGCTCGTTAGATACGCAGTATAGCTCCGGTTGTCTCATGACGTCTGTTCATTTTAGGATGGCACTTATTGATTAATCGCGATTCCACCACGCTTGTTTCAACAGGATCATTTAAGCAGCGAAGAAATTCAACATCAAAATCATCAATCGAACCGTTAACAAGCAGGTCTTACTGTGTTCAGACAAAGCACTTAGATCATTTTTATTACGAATACTGAGACTGTGTTCGTTGTATCTAATGTAGAATGGTCTAGCAGTTTTACCTATATATTTATCACCAGACTTTCTACAAGAGAATTGATATACAACACACGATGTCTCACAGTTATGATTTTGGGATAGCTTGTTGCATATTCTACAATCATTGTGTTTACTTTTTTTGCCTTTTTTCTTCAAAACATTACGCAGTTTTTTGTTGCCCGTACTGACGAGACGGACATTCAACCTATGTTTTCTTATTTGGTAATTAATTTTCAGATTAAGACTGTCGCTTATAAACGGTAACTTCAAAATGCTTTTTGTATCATCGTTGATTTTACTAGTTTTATTTTTTTGGGTATTTCTATCAGACACACTCAAATCCTTATTATTGTATCCATTAAATTTTAAATTTTCTTTACATTTTTTCTCCGATTCCATTTTAATGTTATCACAGAGCGTTGAACTACATCGATTACGTGTGTCTATAATGCTCTTACGAAATTAGTTTTGACGGAGCTCGGTAGCCGACTATCTTTTTTCAAAGCATTGCCAGACGATATGTCTTTTACATATTTTTTTGTGCATGATTTTCCTATTCTCTAACCAAATACTTAAATCTAAAAAATTCAGTAACCCATCTTCGGGGTTTTCAATGGCAAACTTCATGTTGTCATCAATCGAATTGAATGTCTCTAATATGAAGTCACAGTATTCTTTGTTTCTTTGCAACGGACCGATGATGCAGTCATCAATGTATCTTTTATAAATCAAGTTATTTAACTGTAGGCGTGAATTTATGATAGACATTGCCTTTTCTTCTATATAACCCATGAATATGATCGAAAATGGGGGTGCATAATGAGAGCCCATCGGACACCCTTTAATTTGTAAATAATTTTTTTTGTTATATTCAATCTCATAGTTGTAGGAGACGAATTTGATCATGCTGATGAATTGATCTGGAGTACTTCCGAAGTTATCAATATCAGTCCAATGATTTTTAGCGAAATCAGAAATCACGCAAATAGCTCTATCAATTGGAACGCTGGGGTAAAGGTTCACAACTTCTAAAGAAATAAATGTGGAATCTTTGGCTATGTCATTAGAGTTTAATTTCTCGAAGTCATTCATTAGTTGCAAGGATCTTGATAGATATGCTGGTACGTAATTAGTCAATTGATTTAATATTCTACCGCAAAACCAATCGATTTTGTTTCCTGGTGTATTCACCACCGAAGCTATAGGCCTCAGGGGAAAAGAATTTTTATCAGTTTTCTCCTTGTGATCTTTAATTAATGTATGGAAAGAAGCTGGTGAAGTGCCTGATACCAACATACGCTGCATGTTAGAACTACTCATTTTGCTTTTTAAGACGTTATTAACTAATTGGTTCGCTTGTTTTTCTAGAGATTTGTGCTTACTTTTATCAATGCGTTTACAGATAGCTTCATCCATGAGGATACTCTCGGTTCTATTGACAATATCATTGTCATGGGTAACACAAAGCCGGTTACTTTTGTCTGTGGCGACAACAGATAATTCGTTTTGTTTTAAAAAGTGAAAAAAAGTGCTTACTATTTTTTATTTGTTTGTTAATTTTCCTAAATGATTTACTTTGCTTACAAAATTCGGCCTCCTGACTAACGGCATTAATAACCTCTTTTTTGAAAAGGGCAAGATTTAACTCCTCGTCGTTAGGCATCGTTTTTGGCATTTCAATTCTATTTTTATGGAATGGAATATTGATACTAGCAGTGCTACTGTGTGTATTTGAAGCGTTAGACATAAACACATCATCACTGCCATCGATCTGGCTACGCCAGCGAAGATTAAAAGTTAGTTTGTCTAATGCAAGCTCAACATCATCCATGAAGTTGTCATTTAAGAGAGGTGGAATGCAAAAATTTTGACCTTTAGCAATGAGATCACTTAAGTAGGTAGGTAGAAAAATATCAGTCTCATTGCTGTATTCTTTGCAATTACGATTGCCATGAGACAACTGGGGCTTACCTGTGGTATCCATGCGATCTGGAGAGCGGCATAAGTATTCATCCACATGTTCAAAAGGAAAATTTGGCACATAGTCACACTTGTATGAATCTCGTTCCCATGGGAATGCATTATTTGAAATTTTACTCCACTTTGCAAAATGACGCGAGTAGTAAGAAAACGGCGAACACTCGACCGGCGCCCTCCCCCTCTGGAACGACAGAGTGTCGTGGTTTGCCGGTCAAGTGGGTCCGAAAGGTTCGCTGACGTCCCCCCCTCTGAAACGACAGAGTGTCGTGGTGGACTTGGGCGACCGCCAGGTTTTGACTTGAGGCTATAGTGTGTGATGTTTTTCGTGCAATCTGCTGAATGTTGGGTTGAAAATGGGCTGTTTCGAGTGGAAGCAGTGCTCGGATCTGAAAACGGAGGCCAGATTTGGATTCAGCGTGAAATTCTGCATCGGTATGGTGAGTTTCAAGTAAATTGGAGAGAAAAAATTTTCGCTGACGTCCCCACCCTCGGCACCGACCTTCCAACTTTGCTTCTAGTGGACGGATTTTGTCGTGCAATAGCTCGTTTGAAAGCTAAGAGTGAGACAAATTCAGTGAAAGAAAAGCCTTGTTCATATCTGTCTTCGTTTAGATGTGAGACGCCATTTAAGATTTTGGGAGATTGACAAAAAACGACAGAGTTAGAATTTTGGACGTTTTGGGCTGTAGCTTCAAAATGAAGCATCGGATGGGAAAACGGATTTCAGATTTGGAATCAGCGTGAAATTCTCTATCAACATGGTGAGTTTCAAGTCAATCGGAGAGAAAAAATTTTCAACATTTTTCGAAAAACGACAGAGTTAGAATTTGGGACGTTTTGGGCTGTAGCGCCAAAACGAAGCATCGGATGGGAAAACGGAGGCCAGATTCGGATTCAGCGTGAAATTCTGCATCGGTATGGTGAATTTGAACGCAATCGGAGAGAAAAAATTTTCGCTGACGTCCCCCCCCTCTGGACAGCTCGCTTCGATTTTGGCTTCCAGTGGACGGATTTAGTTGTGCCATAGCTCGTTTGAAAGTTAAGAGTGAGACAAATTCACTGAAAGAATCGGCTTGTTCATATCTGTCTTCGTTTAGATGTGAGACGCCATTTAAGATTTTGGGAGATTGACGAAAAACGACAGAGTTAGAATTTTGGACGTATTGGGCTGTAGCTTCAAAACGAAGCATCGGATGGGAAAACGGATTTCAGATTTGGAATCAGCGTGAAATTCTCTATCAACATGGTGAGTTTCAAGTCAATCGGAGAGAAAAAATTTTCAACATTTTTCGAAAAACGACAGAGTTAGAATTTGGGACGTATTGGTCTGTAGCGCCAAAACGAAGCATCGGATGGGAAAACGGAGGTCAGATTCGGATTCAGCGTGAAATTCTGCATCGGTATAGTGAATTTGAACGCAATCGGAGAGAAAAAATTTTCGCTGACGTCCCCCCCCTCCACCTCGGGAGAGCTAGCTTCGATCTTGGCTTCCAGTACAGGGCTGTGGAGCCGATGCGTTATCTCATCGGCTCCGGCTCCGGCTCCACGACACTGATGTGAAAGGCTCCGGCTCGGCTCCGGCTCCGGCTCCGACTTCAAATTCAGGTTCTATCTATGCTGGTTATCCTTGATCCGTTGAACGGGTTTTTTGGATAACGGTGTGGCCTTTAGAGGCTTGCTACAATCATCAAATTAGTTTTCATTAACAAGCAACGACTTAAGTTAATAATAATAATGATAATAGCCTAATATAATGACAAATAACATACTTGTCATATATTTTTGCATGAATTGACTATCTCTGAAAGATAAAATAAAGTTATAGCCAGGATTGGTTAAATTAGATAAAGATCTCCCGCACTAGCCTAGCCTGCAACCAGTCTACTACGAGGCTACATTAAATAAGACCACATGAGTGATGATGATATACCTAATTAGCCGTCACAGGGGCCGAATAGTAGTATAAGCTTTTTTACAAAGCTTGAATATGAAACTGGATAGCGTATGCCTCTAAATAGCTTATAGGGCCTGTATCTACTCGAACATGAAAGGGTATCGGCTATATAGCCAAATATACCGTATCAATAAAGATATCAATTGCTTTATTGAATATTAAAGTGTATATAGGCTAGCTTAGGTTGTTATTGTTATTTGTTATTGCCTTTATTCAATAGTCTGTTGGTCCATGAATAATATGATCGGTGGGTAGCCCACGACTCATCATCTGTAGAAATTGTAATTTAGATAGCCTCATTGCAGTGTAGGCTAGAGATGTACAATTGAAAATTATACTTAAAAAATTAAAAATATCTAATTTAGGACAAGTTTCGTAATTCTATGCAGCATACTTAATAAGTTAAGGCCTAACTTACATTATATTAATTTCGTATTTTTCATTATGGCGTAAAGTTGCACTAAATAATTCATCAATGATTCATGTATATTATTATATTCAATTTATGTATAACACATTACCACTATTCCTCTGATGATGGTTAGGCTGATGAAACTGAACTCGGAGTATCACACAGTATGTTGCAGGGTGCTATGCATAATAAAAATTTGACTGCGAGCACCGAGCAGAAATCCCATCTACTTTGCTAGCTTTCGAATGCGCGTGCGGTTTAATGTCACAGACAATAGAAAAGGGAGGTCAAAAGGCGCCTCTATTGAGAGCGTCTCAGTCTTTTTTTTATTGTTTACATATAAGTCAGCATGATATCAGCATAAGGTGTTGACAGACGGAAAAAATAATAATGAAAATTCTTGAAATCCACAGGTCTATGACATTTGGGGAAATATTATTACACGATACGGCTCATGTGCAGTCCTCCCCACCAATTTTTTCTCTGGTCAAAAGATGCAGCACCATTGGATGTCCGTTTCAGCATCATTGGTTTGAGTGAAGCATTCCGTGCTGTTGTAAAAATCTACGTGGGTAATTGCGATGTCATGCTGGTCGCAAACTTCGTCAGCAAGTCAACATTGTAATTTGCCTTCGGGTTTTTCGCATTGAAATATACCCTTTGAATTTTGAAGTCAAAGGAAATTCATTGTGAATGAGATACCTTTAAAATAATAGGGCGCTACTAGAAGTGGCTGGATCGCTTATTGCTATAGCCATGTGAGGACTTGTAGTCAGGTCATTCGTGTGAGTGTGAAGAGTTATCCCTCCAATCAAAATTGATCAAATTGAATAATCGATTGTTTTGAAAAATATAGGTGGGGGGACTGCACAAGAGCCTACAATACAATCTAAGGAAATTGGCATTGTCACAGATGCCAGTAGCTTCTGCCAGTAGCCATACCGATAGATGATAGCCTACATAGTAACCGTATTAGATTTAAGACATTGCGCAAGAAATGTAGCTATATTATCTTTGCTGACTGAACTGGAAATGTGTACATAAATGACTGGCGACTTGTCGCTAGGAATCTACAATCATCTAGTTAGCATGCATATAACAAGTCTTCAAATTAATGGATTTTGGAGAATACGTTGTCAATATGGAAATTAGTCTTACGAAACATATGCAATAAAAAAATATTTCACATGTGTGTAAATATATAATAAATATAATACAAAAGAAGGCGGCAACTGCAAAGAAAGATATCGTGGAGGACAGATCATTGGTATACTTAAAAGACATATCTTTAGATTTCAAATGATTTAATTTTTTTATGATACCAATTAATAACTTTCAAAATTCTAGATTTATATCAAAGCTCAAACTATCGGAGCCGGAGCCTTTGTGATAAATCGGCTCCGGCTCGGACGAAAACCATCGGCTCCTTAAGGCTCCGGCTCGGCTCCGGCTCCACAGCCCTGTTCCAGTGGACGGATTTTGTCGTGCAATAGCTCGTTTGAAAGCTTAGAGTGAGACAAATTCACTGAAAGAATCGGCTTGTTCATATCTGTCTTCGTTTAGATGTGAGACGCCATTTAAGATTTTGGGATATTGACGAAAAACGACAGAGTTAGAATTTTGGACGTATTGGGCTGTAGCTTCAAAACGAAGCATCGGATGGGAAAACGGATTTCAGATTTGGAATCAGCGTGAAATTCTCTATCAACATGGTGAGTTTCAAGTCAATCGGAGAGAAAAAATTTTCAACATTTTTCGAAAAACGACAGAGTTAGAATTTGGGACGTATTGGTCTGTAGCGCCAAAACGAAGCATCGGATGGGAAAACGGAGGCCAGATTCGGATTCAGCGTGAAATTCTGCATCGGTATGGTGAATTTGAAAGCAATCGGAGAGAAAAAATTTTCGCTGACGCCCCCCCCCCCCTCCACCCTCTCGGCACCGACCTTCCAACTTTGCTTCTAGTGGACGGATTTTGTCGTGCAATAGCTCGTTTGAAAGCTCAGAGTGAGACAAATTCAGTGAAAGAATCGGCTTGTTCATATCTGTCTTCGTTTAGATGTGAGACGCCATTTAAGATTTTGGGAGATTGACGAAAAACGACAGAGTTAGAATTTTGGACGTTTTGGGCTGTAGCTTCAAAACGAAGCATCGGATGGGAAAACGGATTTCAGATTTGGAATCAGCGTGAAATTCTCTATCAACATGGTGAGTTTCAAGTCAATCGGAAAGAAACAATTTTCAACATTTTTCGAAAAACGACAGAGTTAGAATTTGGGACGTTTTGGTCTGTAGTGCCAAAACGAAGCATCGGATGGGAAAACGGAGGCCAGATTCGGATTCAGCGTGAAATTCTGCATCGGTATGGTGAATTTGAAAGCAATCGGAGAGAAAAACTTTTCGCTGACGCCCCCCCCCTTATCGATTGCATTTTCACAGGGTATATAAGAACGGGATCGGGAGAGTTATTTCACTAAGTTGAGAAACTGACTACAGGTAAGTCGTTCCTCTTGAGTTCCGATATCGGACTTCTGACTTTCCATTGCTGATATCAGCTAAGGTGTCAGACTTATAGGTTAGTCAGTATAACATGACTGACTATTTGATGATAGTAGGCCGAAATCTTCAAACGGCTATAACTTTGCTTCTACAAGTCCTTTAGACTTGATTCAGAAAACATTCGACAGCGTTTGCCATGCTGTAGGTGACAGACTACTTATAAACATTGTATGAGTATTTCTAAAATAGTGAAATATTTAAATTTATATTTAATGATAATAATTAAAGTTTTTGAATAAAAAGCAGTCGTTTGTGAGTCTCTGTGACTTGGGTCGTTTCCTCTTGTAAATAACTCCACCGGTTTTCATGTCAAAACTGGGGCCCGGATACCAACACAGTGATATGACGCACGCTCTGTCCGATCGAGGTTGGATTTGTGGGTGGAGGCCTTGAAGCTGGGATAAGATCCCCTCTGAGTAATGCCTGTAACGGATTCAAGAGCTTAACACCCAAACGGTTGCTGGCTTGCTATCAAATGTTTGGTAACTTAGTCTTTCAATGCATATCAGCAAGTAGTATCCTATAAACACTTGCTATCAAATTTTACTCTATCTTCACAGAATTATCATGACAAAACCGAGTAACGCTAAGATGTGGGTTGGCAAGTGCAGTTGTGGCAAGATTGCCAGAGGTAGTGAGCTGAAGAAGCATTTAAAAGAAAAAGAGGGGACGATGGGCCATGAGAGGAAAGTGATGTTGAGGTTGTGTGTGTCTTGTCGGAAATGTGTGATGGAGGATGAGAAGGAATTTATCAAGGCGCATTTACAGTGTGAGAGTGGGAACATCGGAGAGAAGGGGTTCAAGACGTGGTTTGAGGGAGAGTTGTTGGAAAGGGAAGAGGTGAGGAAGGCGGTGGCAACGATTCAGGACGTGATTGGGGAGAAAGTGGTGAGGAATGCGAGTGATGAGAGTTTGAGTGAGGAAGTTGAGTTGAGAGCAAAAATGAAGAAGAAGGATGATGTTGATTTGGATGCGGTGATGGAAGATTTGTTTGGGGATATAGCGCATTTGAAGGAAGAGTGGGAGGGGGAGGAAGTGGCTAAACCGATGGCAGCGTCATCGCCACGGCAGCAAGAGGCGTATGATACGGAGGTGTTTGTGAGGATGAAGGATCGTGTGATGGCTTTGGAAAGTAATAATAGAAAAGTTTTGAAGGAGAATGAAGAGCTGATGGTGAAGGTGGAGGGTATAGGGCAACGAGGGAAAAGTTGGAGAGCTTGAGAAAGAAGGAGAAGGAATGGATGGCGGAAAGGAGCGAGTTGATGAGGAAGGCAGGTTTGGTGGAGAGTTTGCAGGCGAGTGTGTCGAGGAAGGATGAACAGATAGAGCGGATGCGAAGCGTGGTGAAGGAGACGGAGGAGGTGAAGGCTATTAATAAGAGGTTGTCGGGTGAAGTGGAGCGACTGCATGAGCGTTTGAAGTGTCGAAAAAGGAGAGTATATGAAGTTCATCTTCCCCTCTTTGAAAATAATATATGTGATGTCCCCAGAATCTCCAGCGATTTGAATGAAACACGGTTGAGTTACGAGGGGGATGGAGTTCGCTGCCTCCACATGACGATGAACATCAATGGAGAGCTTGATGACTTCGTCGTCAGAAAAGTTAGAAAGAAGGTTCCAGTAACTCTATTCAACATAATCATTTTTGTAGCTCATCTAATCTCCTGTTATTTTCCTTTCAGAGTGTTTGCAGTAGTAGTGTCGGTGGACGGAGAACGACCCATGGGCTCTTTTAAGGGCCAACCTTCTAATGCAGCTAAAGCGGTCCCAAGCCCGCCACATATCCTCGGATATGGAATGCAGAGGGGAAGAAAAATGATGAATGGAATGAAATGGGAGGACACTCACGCGCCACACGCAACATAACACACTTCTGTCTTCCGTAGTCTAACAAGCTCTTTACACATGGATTGCAGTCGATTGCTATCCCTGCATCAGAAGTGTAAGCTATCTTAATTTTATTTAACACTATTTCATCTACCATCATCGCCCATATGAAATGTTTTAAGATTTACAAGTTAGACTAAGCGTGCTACTATTTCCAAATGAAAAAGTATACATGGTTAAATCATCCACTTAAGCCCATCCGTAGTCTAACAAGCTCTTTACACATGGATCGCAGTCGATTGCTATCCCTGCATCAGAAGTGTAAGCTATCTTAATTTTATTTAACACTATTTCATCTACCATCATCGCCCATATGAAATGTTTTAAGATTTACAAGTTAGACTAAGCGTGCTACTATTTCCAAATGAAAAAAGTATACATGGTTAAATCATCCACTTAAGCCCATCCGTAGTCTAACAAGCTCTTTACACATGGATCGCAGTCGATTGCTATCCCTGTATCAGAAGTGTAAGCTATCTTAATTTTATTTAACACTATTTCATTTACCATCATCGCCCATATGAAATGTTTCAAGATTTACAAGTTAGACTAAGCGTGCTACTATTTCCAAATGAAAAAGTATACATGATTAAATCATCCACTTAAGCCCCATTCAAGTAAGTCAGTATGAAAGCAAAGATAATACGAAATAAAAATTTATTATGGCATGTATTTCAAAAGGTCTTCATCGTCAATATCGTCCCAGAGTCTGGCTTCACATAGATCACAAAAACAGTTCACTTGCTTCAATCGTTCTTCTACTGCGAGCCTCACTTTGTCGATATACTCCCACTCCGCATTGTTCGTGGCTGGGAGTTAGGGGTGTACCACTCCCATAATTGGTGGAGGAATTTGGTGCTGGTGATCTCATCACATCGTCAGTATCGTACTGGAGATACTTCCACCTCACGCCTGTTAAGTCGGGACACTCCTTCTCACATACACTCTCCTCTTCGTCGTCCGCTGGTAATGACAACTTTCTGATATTGTCCGGTCGGTACACCTTCTCTACCTTCCCCTTCGTTGGAGCGTTTGGTGCAACGATCGCCTTTGGTGTTGAGCATGGAGAAGAGAATTTTGTATTTGGCGTTGTCGGAGGGCTTGTCATGTTGACTGTGAATAATAACTTTGAAATGTTTTCTAATTCTTAAGTATCAACAAGCAACCAATCAGAATGAACAGCCAATGAATGATGAATATGAAAGTGTATATGTAAAGTGACATTCGTGTCATTTCACTCTGTCTTTGTGACATATAAGTGAAGTGTTCTCTGGCGAATTCTATATTTGAGGCGTACAAGTGAACTGCTCTCTCGTGAATTCCAAATTTGAGTGAAGTCTCTATCTTGTTGAAGTATCAACCTTAAACTTGATTTCGTTGAAATGGTAAGTTGAAGATTTCCTCTCTCATCTCCCTCAAACGTGTGGCTAATAGCATCTTCCTCAATTTCAGGCATCAACTTCATCACCAACGCCCTCCCTTCTCGAGGAAAGTTTAGAGTTGTTGAGTCAAGGTAGGTTGTAACAATACGCTGAGACTTGAACAGAGATGATAGAATGATTTCTCTTTCAGGTGATACCAGTCCCATCTCGAGAGAGTTGGATAACAACGGCGACACCATGTCAACATTGTCGCGGGAATGCAACGATCGGGAATGTGCTGACTGTGGACACATCTTCACGAGGAAGCGTGATCTCGCCCGACACATCAAGCGAGGTGTTTGTAGACCTAAGTCAGAATCAATCTCCGAAGGTGGGGATGATTCTGTTAACGATGTCTCCTTTTCTTGCGATTTATGCATTCAGTCTTTTGAGTCCTATTTTGAACTATCTTCACATAGACTTCGACATACACACAGTGACGATAGTTATACTAACAGCAGCTCCTCTATCCGACTCTCTGAAGTGTCGATAAATAATTTAGTGAGGAACTACCAGATGGAATCCTCAGAAACCATTACTGACTTTGAAGAATGGTTTCATCAAAATTCATCTTTGATTGGTGTGCTCTTCAACAATTTAGTCAATTTTAGAATGAAGGCGCTCATCTATCTCAAAATAAAATATGTAAAAATCGACCACCATACTGGTCAAATAGTAGAGAGGTTGGAGTTTCACATACCCTCCTCTCCTGCAACCGAAGTTGTAGACTGCGAGTCTTGGATAAATTTTCATATCCAAGGGTTAAAATTAAACATAGATAAATTTAACGAGCGTGATAGTGGACTCGTTTTTGATGGTATTGAGACCGCCATGATTAAATCACTTTATTAGAGAACTACTCTGGACGAGGCTCCTTTAAACTTCCGAAAAATTTAAGAAATAAAGCAGCAGTCATTTCTGTAGATTGCGAATCGCAATGTTTTAAGTATGCCGTCCTCTCCATTCTCCACTATAATGATGTACAGTATAGCCGATACCGTAAGAGTAAGTATCAACAGTGGGAGAATGAATTAAAGTTTGATGACTGCAATAGTGAAGATATGAAAATTAAAGATATAGAAAAATTTGAAAAATTGAAGAACATCAAAATAGTTCTCCATGTTTGGGAAAAGGGATTGAAGGGTGTCCGCTACAACTCGCGTTCGAGTTGTTATGACCACGTTGTCAACCTTTTATTAGTAAGACAGGATGATAGTGAGGAATGGCACTACTGCGGTATTCCCAAAATTTCTCGCTTATACCACCACCTAAGAAATTCTAGCTCATCAGAGATTTATTACTGTGACAGATGCATTCGCAACTTTAGGAGTAAAAATAGATTTGAAACTCATTACAAATGGTGTAAGCGAGGTAAACTACAAATGGAGCGCATGCCCAAAGATAAGGAGTTTTCATATAGAGAGAATGGCGATGAACTAATTCCTCTTCGTGTCATCTATGCTGACATCGAATGCTATATCGATGAATACACCCATCGATCAGCAGCCATTTCCTGCTATGAAGTATGGCATGACCATTTCCAAAATAGAAAAAATAAAATGCACGTCTGGCAAGGTGAGGATTGTATTTACCAATTCCTACAATTCCTCGAACAGGCTGTAAAATTTCAACAAAAGTATGATGATGAACTCTATCGCAGGTCATTGCATATGACAGCAGATGATCAAGCAAAATTTGATAGTTGCAACGTTTGCCCCAAATGTAGTAAAACATTTGATGATGATAAGATTAAGAAAGTGCGCGACCATGATCACATCACTGGTAAATTTAGAAACGCACTATGTTCAAAATGCAATTTTTCACTTAGGATGAAACGGCGTACATTACCGGTCATTTTCCATAATTTCAAGGGCTACGACAGCCATATGATAATAAAAGGAGGTTTAGGTCAAATGAAAGAGTGGAAGCTTGATGTAATAGCACAAACGAGAGAGAAGTTTATGGCCATGACAGCAAAAGTGCCTGTTGATAAAACTAAAGAAAATAAGACGGTCTATTTTGATATAAAATTTTTAGATTCCTACCAATTTATGACTGCATCACTGGCCTCTCTCGTACAAAATCTAAAGTCTCTTCCACTAACACAAAATCTTAAGAAATAATATCCAACTCTAACCGATGAAGTCATCACACGGAAAGGAGTCTTTCCATATGCATATTTTGATGCGATTAGTAAACTCGGCGAGACTTCTCTTCCACCCATAGATAAATTTAAAAATGATTTGACCGGCACAGAATGTAAGACCGAAGATTATGATCATGCACAAGATACATGGATAAAATTTGACTGCCATAAATTTGGCGAATATATGATTGCCTATCTTAAGTTAGATGTATTTTTGCTTGCTGATGTATTTCAGGAGTTTCGACGAGTGGCATTAGAAGAAGATAAGTTAGACCCCGTCCACTTTGTCAGTCTGCCAGCCATGTCCTTTAAGTCTGCTTTTAAGATGACTGGTGAGACCATTCATCTCTTACAAGATCCAGAGATGTATAATTTATTTGAGCGAGGAATTCGCGGTGGTCTCACATTTGTAAATAAACATAGGTTAAAATCAAAATTAGTAGGCGATGATCAGACTCATCTTAAGTATTATGACCAAAATAATTTATATGGTAGTTCACTATCCAAACCACTCCTCACTCTGAGTTTAGCTGGTTAGATGATAGTGAAATTCAGCATCTCTCCAACCCTTCTAACATACTAGCAATTCCAGATGAAGGTGATTGGGGATATTATTTTGAGGTAGATCTAATCTATCCAAATAATATTAAACATAAAACCGTAGATTTTTCACTCGCACCCGAATCAGGTGAAGTGACCAAAGATATGTTTTCCGACTTTATGAAACAATTTCATAAAGATTTAGAATCATGCGGTCAACCCGACTATAAGCCTTACCGCATACTTTTACTCACCCAGTATGATAAGGAAAACTATCTAGTTCACTTTAGCATCTTAAAATTTTATTTAGAAATGAGCATGATTTTAAAAAGAGCTCACCGCATTATTAAATTTAGACAGAAAGCCTTCCTCAAACCATATATTGATAGCAACAGCCAGAAACGTCCACTAGCCCAAAATAATTTTGAAAAAGATTTTTATAAGTATAAGAATAATAGTCTATTTGGTAAGACGATGGAGGATGTTAGAAAACGTGTAAACTATAAACTAGTCAATGATGTTACAAAATTTAAGAAATTGGTCTCATCACCTCTATTCATCGATAGAGACATTATCGATGAGGACCTTGTAGGTGTTAAAATGATAAAATCTAAAGTTGAGTTGTGCAAGCCCATCTATATTGGTCAAGCTGTACTAGATTACTCTAAGCTTGAAATGTACCAACTCTTTTATAAAATACTAAAACCATGTCCTCTCGTAAAAGAGGTTCGTTTGTTGGGTGGTGATACAGATAGTTTCTTCTTAGGTATTACCACTCAAAAAGATTTAAATTTCAATGAAGTAGGAAAATCTTTAGAAAGATATTTTGACACATCAAATTATCCTACTGATCACCCACTCCACTCCATCAAAATTAAGGCAAAACTTGGCTGCTTTAAGGATGAGACAGCAGGGAAGGAAATAGATGAAATGATTCTCCTCCGTCCAAAGATGTACAGTATGAAATTAAAGGATAGCGACAATAGTATTAAGCGCGCTAAAGGCATATCAAGATCATTGGTGTCTAACATGAAACATAAAAATTTCAGGGAAGCCTATAGAAATAAAAATATAACGTTTGTCAATATGACAATCTTAAAATCTAAGTCGCATGAGATCAAAAACTCATACTTTTAGGAAACGGGCGCTTTCAGCATGGGAGGATAAGAGGTGCTGGTTAGAACATAACATATCTCTTCCACATGGACATCCTGATACAGACATACCACCACCCAAGAGAATTAAACTCACACTACCACATTCAGGAGACGTCTTAGCATAATCATCCTTAACTTAGTATTTTGATGTTGATTTCTGTAGATAAACATTGTTGTTTTATGTATCGCTTTAGATTGAACTTCCTTGTGAATATATGCCTACAGTCAGCCCATTCCCCTATATCTGTGAAAAGACTTTTTTATACACATATTTTTATTTCAATAAACATATCACAATGACTTCACTTTGTTTTCCGAAACACTAAAGTTACGAGGGATTTAGTATCTTTCACATGGATGCACTCTTGTAAACCATTGGTAATTTTGGTAGCAATAGAGGGTATAGTTTGTTTGACGACGGGATGATAGAAAATAGATTCAAACATCTTCTCGACTATTCCATATGAAGCGTCTTTATCATGAATGAAATCACGTAAAATGTATTCTTTTTTCTCACCAACAGAAATAGGTAAAATCAAATCACTTTGAATGTAAAGGTGCTGTTCATGTTTATCAAGTGTCATTGGCGTTTCTATACCAATCGTATGCGCAGCAGTAAACACTGTTTGTAGCATTGAAAAACCAGAGTTTTTTCAAATTTTTACTCAATTGACATTGAATGTCATCAGCCAGTTTCAGAACAACGCGTTGATTTTCAATTGAAAACGAAATGTGGTGTGTCTTTACATCATATTTACTTTTCATCACATGCTTCAACTTCTGTTGTATATAAGGATTTACTACATGAATGAAGCTTTCAACTGTATGATATAGACGCGGCATTATATTGATAGCAACTTTAGATTCTTCATAAGACTGGTAAATTTTCTTGATGCGATCGCCATAGATGTCCACCCACCATTCATCATTAACTGAATCAGCTTTAGTGTGATATTCATGAGAAGCATACACCACACCGCTTCCAATAATAGGTGTATAATGTCTTACAAAATGGCGCAAGGTTGGAGAGAAATAAACTGTAAGTTTGTCATTATATTTCTGAATAACCAACTTATTTTTGTTCGCCATAATTTTCTCTCCACACTTCTTACCCACAGTCTCATTCCATCGTTTTACTAACTCAATAAGTGATAAAGGTTGAACACCACGCTTTTTCAAAATGATGCGTTCTTCACATTCTACAACATCTTCATCAAATATTTTAAATCTACAATGAAATTTGTTGATTCGATTTGAATAAACTTTTTTAACATTTGCAGTAGCAATTGACGTTAGATGTAGTCCATGGCCAAAACCGAGATGTGGATAGAATTCATTATCCAACCTCAGTGTAAGACCTTTAGTAAAAGAATGAAAGCGAAGGAACTGTCTCCCACTCCAATGATAGATAGTAAACTCATAAGCTTTCTGATTTTTATTCTTCATGATGGAAGTATTACCACTATTGAACGCCTTAATAATTTTCTCATTCCCAAATGGTTCATAATAATCTGATTTTATCTGAATCCATTCATAGTTCCACTTTCCATCTGATGTTAAATTGTATGGGAACTGGAATGCATTATTCATCGTTATTCCATCATGGGTGCGAGGAGTCAATATCATTTCTTCCAAATCATTCACATTCTGAATATTGCTATCATAGCAAATACTAGAAACGCCAACCTCCCATTCACCTTCTAAATGCAGTGGGCGATTTAATTCTACTCGATAGTCTGATGGTTTATTTTTGGGAAATTTATTCATAGAAGCATTACTGGGTAAGTAGATTAGAAACGAGTCCTTATTTTCACTTTCCATATTATTCACATTGGAAAAAATATATTAGCATACTTTTGCATTAACTCTTCATTCGGAAATGGAGTGTGATACTTGTCACAGCATCTTTATGAAAAGGAATCAACGCACCAGCATCGTCATAAATTGCAATATCAATTTGTGGGATGTAGTTTGATTTCAGGTTTGTATAATGCACTTTCTTGAAAGTATGCTCAGATAAAATACTGCAGCTTTTGGCTGGTATGGTATCATTGCTAGCAATGGAGCTTCAACATCTCCCACACGTACATCTTCACCAATATTGGAATATATCTGAAAATAGTTAATACGACGCGATAGCGACATGTCTGCGCTAGCTTTGGTTACAGTACCACTTTTAAAGATATTTTGATCGAAACCCAAAATGTCCATTAGAGTTTTATCCATAATTAGTTCAATACCTTTTCCACTTATAGTGAGAGACAAAGTACCTTCTTTTTCAGAATATGAAATATGTTGCTCATTAATCACTTCATTTAAATAATCTACAACCAATTCAACTGAAGTAATAATGCGAGGCATCAACACTCTTGTTTCATGTAAGATACCACCTAAAGGCTCTACACACTTTCTGTATAAAGATACGGTCCATTCTGTATCAAATTGACTTGACCTTTCACATGGCAAATGTTGCATATCAAATTTTTCATGAACAGCTGCAGAATGATGTCGTAAGAACTGATGAAAATCTTTTGAACAAACTAATACTAGATCATCATCATTTAACTTACTTATTGCAATATGATTAGATGATTTGATATAAATCAATGTTGCCACTTGTTTACCATCAACTCGAAGGAGATAATTAAATTTCTTCAATAATGTTTCAGGAGTCATGTTTGTCTTTCTTGGCTTAATCACAATCTTCTTCACCAACGTCTTCTCATTTTTTGGAATAAGATCTACATAATAAGCTTCCTCTTGATATATTAACTGTTTATGACCACTTATGTGGTAATTAACGTTAAAATTATCATAGCTTGTTAAGGCGCTAGCGAGGTAACCTAAATCACTTCTTAAACTTGGACTTAAACCAACAATCCAATCTTTCTCAACTACATGATGTACATAATTATGATCATCATTGTGCGAGTAAATTGGACAATATGTTTACACGCTTTATTCAAGAAATCATATATAAACTTTTTACATGATAAGAGATCTTTCTTTGGCCACTGTGGAATGTATACTCGGCACCCCTTTTCACATTGGTAAGCAGCTGTACGTCTCATATTAATAGTCATCACCTCATGATCAAAAGTATAGACACAGTTGCTATAAACAAGTTGAGTGACACCCACTTCCCAATTTCCATTTAGCTGTTGTGTATGATCGATGGGAGTAGAAAAAGAATGCGGCTCGATTACT